>FIZR01025581.1:0-13171 GCA_900060175.1 Ferrisia virgata | reverse complement strand
ACCGGAACGAATGGAGGAGGCTGGGGGAGGCTTTTGCCCGTTTCTGGGGCCACGAGTGTATTATGTTTAATAAGTAGATATGTACACTTGTAAAAATAAAGCATATTGAATTGAAAAATGGGTTTTAAACGAATTCGCAATTTTTTATCTCGTCACTGGGGCGTGGGCAGTGAAGAAATACACATTCGGGGAGATTTTTACATCAGCTTTTTTTCAACGCAAATTTTTGACCGATTTTTTTCAAACTACGTGTGAACGTGGAGGTACGCCGGGGGGAGGGGGTGTTGTGGAATTTTTTTCACATTTTTCGGATTTTTAGTATGACCTTGAAATAGGCTTAGAAAACTTTAAGAGGACTTGTAGGCCTCCATTTTAGAGTTGGAAACTCGAAAAAATTTTCTCCAATTATTAGGAGTATTTTACACCTTGCATATTTTTTTCATTTTTTTTGAAGTGGTGGTCTCCTGTACTGCCCTCAAAAATAGGAATTATACGGTTTTTAAGGGCTGGAGAGAAGGCCCACACTCCAAAAAAATTTAAAGAAAATATGGAAAATGTAAAATACTCCCTACTATTTGAGAATATTTTTTATAAGTTTACAGCTCTAAAATGCAGGCTTATCAGCCTCCTCAAAGTTTTCGAAGTTCATTCAAGGTCATACTAAAGATCCAAAAATTCATAAAAAATTCCACAACACTCTCCCTGGATACTTCCACTTTCATACAAAGTTTGAAAAGAATTGATGAAAAATTTACGAGGGAAAAAAGTTAAAGTAGAAATCCCCCCTAAAAGTGCATTCTTTACTGCCTCATCACTTAGTGATGAGATAAAAAAAATCGCGAATATGCTTAACAATCCTCTATCACCAAAGCCTAAATAGTCTCTTGAAAAAATTTAAATTCCGAGACTTGAAGGTAAATCGTCCCCTTTACTCAGTTATAGCCTTTAAATGAGAAGTACTTGATATTAGGTAATTCGCCAGTAGTTGATATGTAAGAGGAGATTTTTTTACATTTTTTTTAACCAAGTCGCATGTAATGATTAAAAAATCAAAAAAAAATAATATATTATACTCCAGTGTACACCTTAATCATCCCTTTTGTTGGTAAACTCCCACCTAAATCATCTGTTTCTGGAAAAAATCCCATATCAACCTAAGGCTACTTGTCAATATTTGATAACATTTTCTAGCAACTTGCTAGCAGTTGATAACCCCATTTCTCCACTCCAGCCAAACCCAGGTATATGAAAATTTGTTTGTATGGGTAGATTGCCCCATATGTGTCCATCATTTTGGCATAAAAACGATTTCGGTGCCTAGTTTGCAAAAATTTTGAAAAAAATTAATTTCAAACTCAAACGCTTAGCAAAAATGTTCAGGTTTTTACCAACACATGGAAATTTTGAATTTCTACTTAGTAAAGTGAATATAAAAAAGTTGTCAATTCATGGCTGAACTCAACAATACCGGTGCTTTATTCGACATTGAATGAGCTATCCAAAATACCATCGATGTTTTTAATCGATCACATGATTGTCCAACAAATCAGGTCTAAAGACAAAATTATCAACTGCAGGCAAGTTAGCAACTGTTGGCAAATTACCTAATCGAACAAAAATTTATTTGCGTAAATTTGAAATTTTTCAGCACACTTGCAACTCCTCATAGTTCCTAGACAGTTTTCACAATTTTTCCACATTGTACTTCCTATGCCACCCCCACAATGCCAAACAGAGCTGGAATTGTATCAAGAACACTCTGATCCCAGGACACATTAATCATACCAGGTAAAAGGTCGAAAAAATTCATGTTTCTTCATTGAAAATTGCTCGCAGTCATAAGTCTCTTGGTTACATCTTATCAGAAATTTCACGAAAGTTGAACAATTATAGGAAGAGCAGTTCGAGAAATACTCAAATCAAAATATTCAGATGCCAAAATTTAAATTATTAGATTTTTAAACATCTCTCAGGTAATAAATAAAAGGTAAAAATGCACCAATTTTAAATGAATTTCTGAAGATTTATAGAAGTGAAAAAATACACTTACGGTGCAATACTTTTGGCCACAACATAATCTGATGCAGTGGCCAAGGAGGGAGGGGAGAATTTTTTTTTTGAAAATCAAATAATATATAACTCTATAGCGAAGCGGGCGAAAATTTTATAAAATTTTGAAGGTTACGGTTCTAAATGTTGGTATTTTGACGTATTTTTAAGCAATAATACTGAATTTTAGCGTTTTTTATTGGTTGCAGAAATAAATTAGTACGCGAAAAAAATCGTTCTGGAAGACCCTCCTGACCCTCCCCCTGTACTATTACACCGTAGCTCTGATGATGTACTCAAGTGGAGAAATTCTATGGGGTGGGGTTAACCTGGTACCTTGGAACAATCTTATTTTACCCTACGTTTTTTACATATCCAATCGAAGTTGAAATTCGAAAAATATACCTCAATAAAGTAAGGATAAGATGCATATCGTGTATAAGTGCTGAGATGATAAAACCACTATTTTTACCTACTTTTTCAAAAATTCTGATTTCCACAAAAATTTCAAAAATCATTTTGACTGCTGAAATTTGAAGTATATTTAGCCTGATTTTCTATGTCATATTGTCAATTGAAAACCAAGCTATTATGGTCTATCGATCAGTGGCGGTTGAGAAAGGGGGCGGAAGGAGTTTTAACAAAATCCGTTTAAGAATGCTATAAGAGCATTAGAACTATTTTTGGTGATAGCAGATATTCATTTTCATTTTTTTATCTTCCTCTCCCACCCCCAACATTACAATCACTTACTTGCCTCGATACAGACCAAAATCACTCAAATTCGGTTTAATACGCTCAGATGGGCAGCGCCGCATTAGATATATATCAATAGGGATGATCTTAGGGTCAAAATTCAGTCATGCCCTCATCCGGGAGAGGGTGTTCTGATGATCATAAACCGAAAAAATTGTTTGCCTTTGAATCAATTGATGGAGAATGCAAAGTTGTGTAACATATCAAAGCTTCTTAAGCCAATTAGGAGGGAAGTTATGCGGGGTTTCTCTTTTTTTGACCTAGAAAAAAGACAATTTTTACACCCCCCCTTCCCCCTAGTTCCAAAAAAGTAGTTTTTTGGCCAATCTTCTCATATTTCCCCTCAAAATTGAGCAGAAGAGTTAAAATTTGGTATATCACATTTAATAGAGGTTCACAAAGTGTGATTTTTTTTGGGTTTCGACTTTTCAACCAGTTTGCAGACTGTCACAGCTTCGAAAAAGTAATTTTTGGGTAAGAAGATCATTTTTAAACACAGCCATTAAAATTTTACAATTTTCGATTTTTTTAACCTGTTTGCAATCAGGAATAAGAGCCAAAAAAAGAAAATGTTTAACTCAAAATTCACGTAAAATCATCGTATAAAATGTCTGGATAGGGGTAAATTGACCTGCTGAACACGAATTTGAGATTAGTTTTTCTATTCGAGTACTTCGTAGGGTAACTACTAGCACCTTCTTTGAAAGTGTTATTTCAGTTTTTCATGTTTTCAAAAATTTCTCAAAGACCTGTAAATGAAAACACAAAATCAAAAATTGGAATATGGTAGCTTTCTGGTGTAATCTTCTCATTTATGATGGTTTCGTTCAATTTTAAGTCAATTTTGATGGAAAAATTTTCAAAAAAACCCTGATGTTTCAGGATTTTTTGCATTTTCTAACATGAACTACCACTTAAAATGTAAAAATAACTATTCTGGGAGTAAGTACTCACTAGGACATATATGTTGAGTAAAAAATTTTATGTACTTTGGGGGGGGGGGAGTTCTTGTGCTAAACATTTTTTTTGGGAACCCTCAACAGTGTTCCATCATAATTTTCGAAACATGAAGATAAGGCCAAATCACCTATCTGAACCGTAGGGTATTCATTAGTGTGGTGGAAATCTCTGTTGATTTTGCCAATTTGTCTACCCCTCCATTTCCTTCGATGACTACACGACTGGGGATGTACATGAATTTTATTGTTTTGGGTGAAAGTTAAATACCCCCGAATATTATTCGCATTCTCCATCATCATTAAAATACACTATTTGTTCGAAGAAGGCTCCATGTATTGCCAGCCAAAAAAATGAAAACATCAAATTAAACGAGCAACTTTTCGAAATTTTCGAAAGAAGAACGTATGTAAATCACCGCTCCCCCTCGCGCTGTTTGAAATTGAAACGAACAGTAACTCGTTATATCGTTTCAGTACCTATAACTCTTTTAGTTTACAAAGTAGGCGATTGTATCGAAGACCTTTTTCGTCAACTCGGAAAAGTCAACATCAAAAGAAACTCTGTCGTTGAAATTCGCTTTAAAAAGCGGAAAAATTCCACGAATTCGAAATACAGCGACATTTGCCGCGCATCAGATGATGAAAAATTCAAAATTGTTTAAAAATTACCTGAAACGCGTTTTTAAACTGTAATAAAATTACGTATACGATATCACCATCTTCCGTATTCGCCAGTCTCGAAATTATCGTAACAAATCAACGTACCTGGAAAAAAGATGGAAAAAAAAAGCACGCAAATATTAGAACAAAATTTCAAAACAAATCGTAGTAGTGAATTATTCATCAAATGTAAATTACTTTCGCATCACGATGCGAGGAATTATTAATGAAAAGAATTTTTAGCGACAATTTCGGCACTATACGGTGAAATTCTTTGATATAAATTAAATCGATGAACAGACTTTTCGCGTTTGTAAAATATCTAAACGTTGAAATCTTTAAAACTTTGCCACGAGCGATGGCGACGCGACATTTCGCTACGTTTTTCCATTTCGTATTTAAAATTTAAGTTACGTTTTTATATTGTTGGAAAAAAAAAAGAAAAAAAGAGCGCGCATTAAGTAAATGACACGAAACATTATCGAAACGGTATAAAATTCGTCCTTTCGGCATTTTCGTATATTGTCTACATATTATATAGTATCTGCATAGCTAAACCAAACGCTGTATGAGAGAAAAAATTCCACACTTCAATCGACCGCGAAAAAAACCCAAGCGTGAATCGTAATACATATAAACAATCACTTCCTTATACGATGGGTTTTGTACAGAAATATACATACGTATAGGGGAGCATCTCATTAAGCGAAACACCATCATACCACCGAGTCTAATCAGTATGCTATTGTACTGTTCATTTCGATATTCGATAGCTCAATCAAAATCAAAGATATGAATATTATTATTATACCGAAGTTATGAATTTACTTGGAAAAATGACAGCAAATCAATTTTACAAAATGATATTCAATTTGTTCTTTTGATGAAAATTCATATTACATCTTTTTTCGCGTTATTTCTTATTTATTTACCAATCTACCAATCTACGTATGTAAGGTAACATGAAGTCAAAGGAAAATGCAGTCGAACGTATAATTGACTCGAAAAACACGTTTCAATTTGAATGTTCAATAGTATAGATTTTACACGTGTCATCCAACTATTTTACCAACACTGCTATTTATTTTTCTTCATTATAAGTAAGTATAAATAGCGGATCAAAGAACTGATTTAAACGAAATTTACCTTTTTTAAGCCAATCAAATAATTTTAGATTGATTTCTAACGTTTGTTTAATGTAGGTATAAATAATGCAAAAAAAAAAAATAGCCAAAAATTTTACAGCCCTTAAAACTCTGTTGAATTTTTCGAACTGTAGGTATTTTCTCTTATTTTTGAAATATAATATTGGAATTTGCAAACGTTTTCTTTAGAAATAGGATTTTCTCATTTCATAGTAAATTTAACACTAGGCAGTTCGAGTTCAAAAATATGAATGTTTCTGGGGTGTAATCATGGTAGAGGGGGTTCCAGGAAGTTCGAATCCACCCACCGCTCTCAGAGAAGTTTGGAAAAATTGACAATATTCGTCAAATTTAAAACCAAACTCTTCGAAAACCTTCATCTCCCCCTCCACCTATCAATAAACTTCGAGAGAAGCTCTTTTTAATGGTTACAAAATTCCAAACAGGAGCATCAAATCACATATTTAATTCTTGTATTTTTCAGTTTTCCAAAACCTTCCTCTATTTTTTTAATTCGTTAAAAATCATCGAAATTGTGGTATAGAATTCACAGTAATTCGTAAATTGCACAAAATTTATAAAAAAAATCACGAAAAAATTTTGAAAAATAATTGAAAATTAATCAAAAATATGAAAAAAAAAAAATTAAAAATCGTTACAAATCGGGTAAAAATTTGACAAAAATTGTTTATAAATGCGGAAAATTATTAAAATTTAGAAATAAATAGTTAAAAATCATTGAAAATTGGACAAAAATTAGACATAAATGTATAATAAGGGCAGAAAAGTAATCAAAAATCACGAAAAAATATTGAATAATAAGTGAAAATTCACCGAAAAAATAAAAAAAATTTGTTAAAAATTATGGAAAATTGGGTGATGAGAAAAAATGGTTAAAAAAGCTGAAAATTGGTTAAAAACTGCGAAAAAATTTGGAAAATATATGTAAAAATTGACCTAAAATCAAAAAAAGTTAAAAATCATAAAAAAGTTGGCAAAACGGGTACAAAATGCAAAAAATTGATCAAGATTTATAAAAAATATTGAAAAATATGTTAAAATTTATCGATAATATGAAAAAAATCGTTAAAAATCATTTAAAATTGAATAAAAATTTGACAAAAAATAATAAAAAGTACAGAAAATTGATCAAAAATTACAAAATTATTTTGAAAAATTTGGCGAGAATTAACGAAAAATCATTAAAAATTATTGAAAATTGGGTAAAAATTTGACAAAAATGGGTTAAAAAGGCAGGAAATGTATCAAAAATGGTTAAAAATAATTAAGAATTTACTAAAACTTTGATAGAAATAGATTAAAAATGCAAAAAGTTGATCATAAATCAAGAAATAATGTTGAAAAATAGTTTAAAATTTGACAAAAATTGATTAAAAATGCAAAAATCATCAAAAATTGTTAAAATTAATTAAAAATTGGGTAAAAAATCGATCATTTTGCGATTTATGATGAATATTCTGCATTTATTATACATTTCTGTAAATTTTATCCAATTTTTGACGATTTTTGAGCATTTTCCGTCATATTTCAAGGTAATTTTCACGCATTTTTCAACAGTTTTTCATAATTTTTGATCAATTTTCTGCATTTTTTTTATAAATTTTTGTAAACTATTTTACATAATTTTCGATCATTTCTAACGATTTTTTTCATATTTTTGTTCAATTTTCATCTATTTTTCAACATTATCCCGGGACTTTTGATCAATTTCCCGCATCATTAGATGATTCTTAAATTTTTTTCAATACGTTTGGTCAGTTCTTACTTGTTTTTCAACATTTTTTCATGATCTCTGATCAAATTTAATGATTTTTTTCTTATTTTAGCTCAATTTTCACATTTTTTTTAGTACTTTTTCGGTGAATTTTGATCAACTTTCTGCACTTTTTACCCATTTTTACAAATTTTTACCCAATTTTTAATAATTTTTCAACTTTATTTAATGACGTTGAAAAATATGAAAAAATTGCCGAAGAATATGTGTACAGAAAATTGACAAAATGCAGAACATTGGTCAAAAATCGTATATTTTTTTCCTTATTTTTGATCAATCTACATTAAAACTTGCAATAAGTTTTTTTTGGGATAGAAGTGCACTGTACGATCAAAAGGATCAAATAGAAAATGCGGTTGTATTAAAAATTAAAGACGCATTTAATCAAGTTGCTATGGGGCCTCCAAATTGCTGAGCACACCCCTTGGATGAGAGACAAGGGCATAATTTAAGATGAAAATTAAGGAATATACGACAAAAATACCTGAATATAAAATAAAAAAATTAAAACATACGTATCGTGTATTTTATGGCGTGAAAATTTTAAAAACGGAGACTATTTGAATTCATTTAATAAATCAGATCTATTAAAATAAATTTTCCTCAAAAAAATCAACTCTTAAAGTGGAGAAGTGGTGAATTTTTTAATCTTCTTTTATTGTATTTTTTTACGTATTGTGGACCTAAGACCGATAATTTTTTCATACCTAATCCCTAATAGAACAAACTGTATTCAAGAAAATATTGTCGAAAATGTTTACCAAAATTTATGAAATTTTTACCCCACTTTGATACGTTTCTGCATACAATTCAATAAGATCATTATATAAGCTACATACTCGTATAATATGGTAATGAACATGAAAAAATTTCGCCAATACCAACATAACGAATCATTCGAGCAAATAGACGAGACCAGCAAATTATTCGTACTCTCGTGAAACAAGATAGGGATTAATTTTTAAACGCTAATTAGATTTTATTATCGAGCATACTAACATAAAACTAAACAATCGTAATTAAAGAAGAATATTCGAGTATAAAGTAGAAAATTAGTACCATTCGAACCATACGAAAAACATAACCGATTACATCTCGCATCGAACTGAAAAAAAAATACTGTTCTAATGAAATTTTTCCGCCGTTAATTTGCAGATTGGTAATTCGATACTACAAAGAGCTGTTTATTGGAGAATGAAAAAAAAAAAAGTCATACGTACATAACCTTCTTCTTCGCCCAATTGAAATTAATATTTCGTTGTATAGGTAGATTTTCAACATGAACGGATTATTCGTAAATGAGATTTTTTTTACAACCGGATTACATGGTAGGATACGATTCGTTCGTTATTAAAATTGTTAAGGGCCATTTTTGAATACCCTCGTTAATTTTACACATTGCACTGTACCATAAACATATATACGTATATCATATCATATCTAATATATACCTACATATTAAATACGTATAGAATATTTTCGATTCAACGTAAAACATCGTAACATTATACACGAGGATCTGGTGGTAATACTTTTTTTTTTTTATCCGCCAAACCGACATTTTTAATCCTTCGTCAAGTTTTTAAATCTACCCAAAGTTAGTAATTGTTTTTCGAAATTTCAATATATCAATATTTAGAAAACCCACCATTGGGTACGTGGAAGCCGATAAATTGAAATTTATCCATATATAAGATTAATCACACGACATTACACTTGGTTGTTTTTTCCCTCGTAATATAATATTCATTAAAAAAATCTCATCTAATTGGTGCGTTGAATTTTGGCTTATATGAAGTAGCAAGATACCTCGATACTTGAATAGGTTGTATTTTCTCAACCTTCATTTTCACATAATCAGATAGGCCTACTCTCATACTTATGCAGACGTACGTGAATTATACGTGGTAACTTGGTATCTGTGGCCGGCTACAAACCACGTGAAATAATTACACGGTGACAACACAATAAATATATACCTACCCAGCACCTAGTACGAGAAAATTTCATTTCTATACCTCAAGAATAAACTGACCTACAAAAATACGCGAGTAAATCTGTCTACGTTGTTTGAAAATTAACCGATGCTTTTATTCATGGCGATGGCGCGTTAATAACTGGCAGAATCTTAATTTCCACGTACTTTTACCGTCACTACGACACGTCCCACCCCGTCTCATCCGTCCATCTTTACATACCGGGTTCGCTTTTCCTTTGTAAACAATAAACCGCGATGATCGATTTCTTTAAAGAGTCGATTAGTCGGATAATTAAGTTTTTCATGTAATACTCGTAGCAGGTACACTACATATACTCAACCAAGTTTCGCAGACCTGTCTCTCTCGCTTGCCCTGTCGCTCTTTCTCTCTCTCTCTCTCTCTCTAATACAGCGTATCCTCTGATAGATGCACTCACACATGTAAAACTTTTACCTATATAAGCGATGCGAGGCATAAAAGAAGTCATTTTTTACAAAAGCCTTCTCGAAACTCGAGTCGACGAGCCTCTTCGACAACGCGAAAGTTCTTAATATATGAGAACTTGTTATCTTCCAAATTGAAAAACACAATGAAAAATCGCTTAAATACCGTTAATTACTTCAAGCTTGGTCGCTTTTAATCACTGAGAGCTGCTTCGATATAATGTGCTCTTTGCAAACTAGGTTATTTTTTTTCTCATTTTAAAATAGAGCTGCTTTTTTTTGCTGTTTTTGCATTTACAATGAGAAGAAAAGAAATCACTCGGATGAAAAAATCGAGTCTTCTCTTATCGAAATACTTATATAGGGTGAATTTTTGCACAATGATGAATACCAGCGGCGATATAAATTGCACTTCTTATTTGCCTAGTGTTTCCGTAAGACTGAAATTTTTTTAGTTTTCTTAAAGCCTGCAGCATTTGATTATTAGGTATACTTTAGGTACGTATGACTTATCCGAGAAATGATTATAAACTTCAAAAAATAGAGTTTTTCAATTCAATGGTGCTGTCTTGCACCATTTTTCAACGAGCAGTAAGCCCGTGCGCATGGAAAGTGTTCATTTCGGGTTAGAACCCTTTTCCAATCCCTATTCACTAAAAAAAATTTAATGTTATCAGAAAATTGCACGATCGAATTCATTAAATTACCTATGATTGAAAATATAATTTTTGACTAGCATAAGTATGCCTTAGGACTGAGGGTCATTTTCTGAAACGTGACGTTTTTCATTTTTGATTTGAAGTTTTTGGTTAAAAAATTGCGATGAAAGATGATAATGAATGATTTTTGGGCTTTAAGTTAAAATATTGACATGGATGTGTCCAATAAAAAAAATAGAAAAAAAAATTAAAAAGTATCAGACAAATTGAAAGATAAAAAAATTTACTTGAAAAAATTTGTTTCAATTAAAAAATTTTTCAAATACTTGATAGATGCTTTACGCTTTTGATTTTTGATTTGAAGTTTCTGATCAAAAAATTTTGATAGTAAATGATTTTTGCACATGGTGTTAGAATTTTGACATGAATATGTTACATATCTATGATCTGAAATTTTTGCCTAAATTTTTTTACAAAATTTTCACCCTAGGATGTTCATTTGGGTATACAAATTTTTATACAATACAGTATCTAAGGGCACCAAAAATTCAAATCCAATTATTAAAAAAAAGTATAAAAGAAAACTCGAAACACCCTTTAAAATATTTTGGCGTATGGAGGCTTGGCGAATACAGAAAACAAACATATGCAATATCAAAACACCGAGGGAGGGGAGGGTGGACAAAAAATTGGAAATACGAACCTTACCTACCGACCGTAGCTTCTGTAAATTTGTTTCCAATAAATTGCCTTCAAATTCATTTTTTCAATTTTTCTCCTCCCAAACTTCATCTAATTGTAATAATTTTGGCATAAAAAAAATAAAATCATACAACACTTTATCTGTATTATTCTAGACTTGCTGTTACATTCGTGGAATAAAATAAATGCAAAATTTCAACCTCCTAGCTCAATTTGGATGTGAGATACGAGGAAGAAAACCTCGAAAAACAACTAAAAACGCCCAAAAATACGATTTCAGGTCTACGAGAGGGTGCAAGGGGAGGTGAAAAGTATAATCCCCAAAGGACACTTAGTGCATCTCAATTTGTGGGAGTTACCAGAAAAACTAACCCTCCTTAATGCCAAAAAAAAAGGCATTGCTCTTCAGCCCAATTTTCGTGAAATATTATAATTATGTGAATTGAAGAAAAACATCGCTACTAAGCAGTAATAAGGGTGGGGTGGGAAGGGGGACAATAAGGCTAAAACGTCGATACAATCAAAAGGCACATGTAGGACTTACAATAAATCTACGTACCAAATTTCAACTTCCCAACACAAATTAGGGGGGGGGGGGCAAACTCAAAAAAATAAGAAAAACTGACAAAAAACAACTTCCTGGGCGTTGTGAGAAGGTTGCAATGAGGCTGAAAAGTAAAACCCCCATAAGTGCATCCAGCACCTATACTAAGTCTACATGAAAAATTTCAAAATTCGTAGCTCAATTTGTAGGGGAGTTATGCGAGGAACAAACACAAAACATAAGAAAACTGGTCCAAAAAATCACATTTTCGCAGCTATGAGGGGTCACAAAACTCAAAAAATGAGAAAACATTACCAAAAAACAACATACTAGAGCTGTGAGGATGTGCAATGGAGCTGAAAAGTCGGGACCCCAAAAGGCACATCAAAGTCCCTACTAAATGTATGTACCATATTACAATTTCCTAGCTCATTTTAGTGGGAGATAGGGGAGGAATAGCCCTTTTTCATGGTCAAAAAGAAGAAAACCCCCCCCCCATATCTTCCTTCCTAATTGACCTAGGAGATTGATTTTTAGATATGTTATATAACTTTGGATTGTCTATCGATCGACTCAAAAAGAATCAATTTTTGATATTTTAGCCCCACAACACCCCCTCTCCCAAATTTGGGCACAACTGAATTTTGACCCGAGGTCATCCCTACTCAAAAATATAAAATCCGCCGTCGATCGAAACATATTTTTCAAATTTGATTGATTTTGATCGGTATCGAGAGCTGGGCGATGGAGGACATAAATTGACGAATCTAAAAATTTGCAGACGATACCACCCCTTTCAACGACCAGCATCAAAGAATTGGAAAACCTACTGAATAAGTAGGAGGCAGCTAGTCGAGCATATGGTCTGGAAATAAATCGTCCCAAGACAAAGATGATAATCACTGATCGCCCCAAAAAGGATAAGCCAAAGGTGGCAGAAATAACTGGGGTGGAAGTAGTTTCAAACTTTACATACCTAAGATCTGAAGTGGACAATAATGATGGATACGAAAGGGAAATAAGTCAAGGAACGCAGATAATAAGAAATGTCAGCGTGAACAATCCTACAGAAGGAGAGGCGAAAAATTGACGTTTCAGAAATGTAGTGCTGGAGGATAGATGCTGCGGATACTGTACACAGCTAAGCGGACAACTCAATCAATTCTACACAAGATTGGAGAAGAACGACTTCTTTCAGCTTAAACTTAGGCGACAATACTAAAATATTTCAGGCATTTAACGCGAGCCAGTACACTGGAGTCTATAATGGTACGGGGAAAAATCGATGCTATAAGGAGCAAACGAAGGTCCCCTACTATGAGGATGGATCTCATTCGAACGCTCACAGATCGCACCTTTACAGAGTGTACCAGACTGGCACGAAATTAGGAACACGAAGTCGCTAAACGAGTCAATGGTGAAGGTCTTTTAGGACTACAAAACGGATTTTGTTGATTACCCCCCCCCCCCCCCCCCCCCC
>FIZR01025580.1:0-38036 GCA_900060175.1 Ferrisia virgata | reverse complement strand
TTCCTCAACATTTCAACTTAAAATCATAAAATCAATCCTTCATAAAATAAGTCCATTGATGACATTCCAGGCCATAAAAATCTATGCACTGTCAGTCCAATAATGACGTTACACTGTTGATGGTCCATTAATGTCATCTAATGATGACGGTCAACTATTGACAATTTTTCCCAAATGCGCTGTTAAACATCTTTCAATGTTAATTTAAAAAATTGAAAAACAAAAAAAATCCACGACTTTTGCACTCAACATTTAAACATTGACATGGATGTTCAATTAAAAAAATAAAAAATATTGATGACTTTTGTACTTAATGTTGCTGGATATGTCTTTGGACTGGGAGTCAGTTTCTGAAAAAGTGACGGTTTTGATGCAACGTTTTTGATTTTTGGACTTCATATTAAATATCATCATGGATATGTCTTAAGGTGGAGATAGTATTTTTAAACTCACGATAGAAGATATGGATGATTTTTGAACTTTATGTTAAATTATCCGAATTGAATAATGTTTTTAATGATTTTTGGACTTTATGTTGAAATGTTGACATGAATATGTCTGAGGGGGAGGGGCAGTTTGATATGTAAAGTGTGAAGAAGAATTAAGAATATTAATGGTTGATTTCTTGGTTCAATTTTGAACACAAGGAAATGTTACGTGGCGAAAAGGAAGTAAGAATTTTGATTTGATGTTTATGATTAAAAACTCGTAATGGAAAATCAGTATGGATGATTTTTGAATTTATGTTGAAATGTTGACATGGATGCGTCTCAAGGATGGACAGTTTGATCTGAATGGAAGATGAGTATGAATGACTTTCGGACTTTGCGATAAAATGTTGGCATAGATAGTCTAATTTAAAAAATTGAAAATTAAAAATCGAAATAGAAATAATAAAAAAATCAAAAAACAAAAAATTAAAAAACCAAAATAAGAAAAAGTAAAAACTTAAACAATTAAAAAATAAAAAAGTTGAAAAACAAGAAATTAAAAAAAAAATGAAAAAATGAAATATAAGTTTAATATTACAATTTTTTATCAAAATGTCGAAATTTATTGCAGCTTGATGTTAAAATTTATGATCATAGTTTTTAATTTTGGGTAAAAGAGTAATGAATGGTGTTTGCACTTGATGTTAAAATGTTCAAGTTGAATAAATGTGAAAAGAAATTAGTGAGTTTGACATGGACGTGTCTGACCGCGGGGGGGGAGGACATTTTCAGAAAATGTGACGTTTTTGATCAAAAACTCATGATATAGATGATTGTATAATTTTTATTTAGCTTGGAAATAATAAAATAAAATATCAAAATGGAGCAATGAGAACAGTAAACGTTTTTGATCAAAAACTCGCGATGAAAGATGATTAGAAATGATTTTTGCACTTTCTGTTGAACTTTTGACACTAGAATTTTACCCTGGAAGGGAAAAGTGCTTAACTTTTATGAACGCCCTAACTCCTCACCACAACCTCCTGGGAAAAAAGTCCAAGAAGTAAAAATGTTCGTTTTTTAATGCTCTACAACTGTTGTCCCAACTTTTTTATTTGATAAGTGCGTCACTTGTGGAGTAATTGCCAAAAAAACAAACTTTACACTCCCTTGATTCAAAAAAAGTAGGCAAAATAATCACAGGTCGTAGGGAAATTCGCAAATGTTGAAATACGTACCTACTTCACATTACCTGTTTACGAAATTTCTGCTTTCCATGAATTTTGATCAGGTTTGGGCTATTTTTGAGTTAAAACGGTGGTACTAAAATATCTATACATTCGCGATCGCATATCGCCTATTGTTGAAAAATTTTCCATCAACTTGTATTGGTATATGTAATGTACTGAGTCGCCTTACCGCGCCGATACATTCGTTGTAGAAATTTATTACTCTTATGATTGTGCGAGAAATTTACATATGTATATTAGAAATTTTTATCAACACGAATAACCTGATTGTGTATCCAAACTATACGTATGCAGTTGCAATGTCTTTCATTTCGGATGCAAATTTTACATTTTTAATAGATAAAAAAAACAATTTAAACAGGATTAAAAATCGTGTTCTTGTCATTTATTCGAATGATAATTGCAATTTTACATATTATTTTAGAGGTTGCCTCTAACGAAGCAAATACGTACCTACTACCACGTTAAATCCTACCTCTATGGTGTGAATTTATCGCCTCTATTAGAGTTTTATTCTGTGATTTACTGATGGCCGATATTGGAAAATGTAATTTTTTTTTCGCGTTGTTTGTTTTCCGGTGAATTTAGACCGGGTATGGATTTTGCATAGTTTTTTTTTTTTTTTTAATAGGACTGGATTTCATTTGGGTATACAGAAACAGACTTGCGGAGGTGGTTTTATAAGTATACGGTTTGGAAAGATTTGGTGGCAGGTGGCAATTTATTCATGAGAGTAAGCGATAAGATATATGGAAGCTGCGGACTAATTTAAATGTTGGCTATTTTTCAAGCTGTCACTTTTTATGTGATCAAATGTAAGAGAGATTAGAAACGTACAAAATAGACTGAAATTAGTGCAAAGAGTGATGAGAAAGGATCAATGAATGGATCACTCTGCAAATAGTGGGTGGAATGGGAGGGGTGGGGAAGAATCTTTATGTCTAAAATTTGGATTTACTGGCATACTCTAAATTTTGATCCATTTCCATTACTACTTGTATCTATATTCCACTCCTATTTTCGGTTCTCAGTCCTGGGAATGTTTCGATTCCTATCAACCATATTCAGTTTGGGGCTTTGAAATGCCATCAAGATTACTTTTGGTGATGTCAAATTTTTTTCTGAAGACTGAAATCGTGTACTCGGTTTGATTTAGATTAAATTCGCTAAAATTTGGCTAATGGAGTTATATTTCCAGAGGATCGGATGTTGATGTTCAATCATTTCTAAAATGTAGAGAGAGGATGCCGAAGAGCGTGTATCTTGAAAATTGTCCGTTTTGAAGCTAGTTTGTTCCGAAATTCAAATCGAATTTGTTTTTCGGGGTTTAAAAAACCATAGAAACCATTTTTGGTCATGCCAGATTTTTTTTTTAAAAAAAACCATAATCATTTACTCAGCTCGATAATGACCGAAATTGGTGGTAAATTAAATATATATGGTTGAGTATGCCCCCGGATCAAAATTCAGTCATTACCCAAATTTAGGGGAGCGGGAGGTGAGGGATCACAATCGTAAAAATCATTCGTTTATAAGCTAATCAATAGAGAATGAAAAATTGTTATACATGTTTGAAAATCAGTTTCTTGGGTCAATTAGGAGGGGAAATCTGGGCGTTTCTCCTTTTTTTGACCTTGAAAAACGACCCCCCCCTTTCACATATCTCCCCTTCAAATTATGCCAGAGGGTTGAAATTTGGTGTGTAGGTGTAGTAGGGGTTATAGATGTATTTTTTGAGTGTTTCGAACTTTTCAGTCCCATTTCTCCACCTCACGGCCTCGGAAAATAGTATTTTGCCTGATTTTTCTTATGTTTGGGGTTTATCCTTACCATATCTCCCCTCTAAATTTAGACAGCGGGTTGAAATTTAATATGTACATTCAGCGAAGATTCTAGATAGGAATTCTAGAGGTTTCGGTTGTTTAGCCCCATTGTACTCCTCCAAAGTACCCAAAAAGTATTTCTTAATCGATTGTTTTAACCAGATTTTCTACAGCATATTGTTACTGAAAACCAATCTATTACGATCTATTGACCAATCCGTTTTTGGAGTCCTAGAAGATCATTGAGATCATTTTTCGGCATGCCAGATATTTATTTTTATAATTTTTTACCGAAACTAAAAATCATTTGCTCAACTCAACGCCGATCAAAATCGACCCAATTTGGGAAATATGCTTAGAATAACGGTGAATTTGATATACTGGAGTGAGGATGACCTCTGGTCAAAATTCAAGTATGTCCAAACTGGAGGGGGGAGGGGGTTGAAGGGCTAACATCACAATAAAATGTGGCTTTTTGAGATGATTTATGCGAAAATCAGCTTCCTACGGCAATCAGGAGAGGTGACATGAGGGGGTTGCCATTTTTTTGCCCCTGAAAAAGGACTGTTAATCCCCTATCTCCCCTCCAAATGGAGCAAGGAAGTTGACATTTGGTATGCAGACTTGGTGAAAATCATAAATATATCTTTTGAGGGTTTCGACTTTTCAGACCCTTTGCATCCCCTCACAGCCCCAAAAATATAGCTTATTGGATGAATTTTCTCTTGTTTTGACTTTGTTTCTGGCATAACTTTCATCCAAATTGAGCTAGGAACTTGAAATTTCGTATGTAGATTTAGTACGGGGTGTAAATGTAACTTTTGGGGGATTTGACTGTTCAACCACATGATTTTCTATATCATGTTGGGGTTCTAGAAGACCATTACGACTATTTTTGGCTGTGTCAGATTTTTAATCATTTACTCTGCTTGATACTTACCAAAATCGCTCCAATCTGGTCAATCGGCTCAATGTAGCGGTGGATTAGATATATATGAGTGTGGACGACCTTGGGCCAAAATTCAATTACGCTCAAATTTCAGAGAAGGGGCACTGCGATCCCAAAAACGCAAAAAGTATTCCTTTTTGAGCCAATAGATAGGCAATCCGAAGTTGTATAACATATCCAAAAATCAGCCTCCTAGATCAGTTAGGAGGGGAGATATGAGGGTTTTTTTCTTTTTTGACCTTGAAAAAGGGCCGTTTAATCTCCTATCTGTCCTTTTAAATTGAGCTAGGAAGTTGACATTTGGGATGTAGATGTAGTTTAAGGGCCTAAATGTGCCTTTTAGGGGTTTTGACTTTTATTCCTTGCACATGAATCTGGCATGTAGATTTATGGGGGTTTACAAATGTAGCCTTTTGATGGGCTGAATTATGCACTTTAAAATCATTCTCTAGCCCTGTCACCAATTAGGAAAAAGCATCGCTACTCAATTCACATGAAAAACTAATCCCTCCACTTTCCTCTCTCTCCTCATTTGGTTCGTTGACTCAAATTGAATTAATTACCGAAAAAAAAAAAAAACGAAATTTTTGCACGCGACCGATTTGTGAAGGTTGAAATATTCTCATAGTACACTCACGTTAGAAAAATCCGTCAAAAAAATTGTTAAAAATCAACAAAGTAATAAATACTCACGTACGTTTAATTTAAATTTCAAACACAAGATGTAGTAGATACGTATCTGGAAAAATTGATTGAAAAAATTGTCGTTCGAGTATAAAAATTATTCTTTTTTTATTTTTTTCGTGCCCAAGATGTATGGAAAATTGACTTAATTTTTATTCAAATCTGCACTTTGATTCGTAGAAATTTTTAATCGTCGTAAAGATTGTAGCTGGTAATATGTGTTTAGTTCTGCAATTATTTATACAAATATTTATTACATAATAATTAAAATACTAATAAATCATGTTCGCTTCTGAGAGACCGGATACCGACGTAAAAATTGGCAACGATAAAATCATATAGTTTACAGTAGCTTTGATATAATATGTATACCTTTTTTTAAAATAAGATGTAATGGTTTTTTATGGCCCGGATTACATTAGAAACTATAAAGATGTCATGGATGAAACAATGTCTTTAGTTCATTCTAGAGACGTTTAGTTGTTGGTTAATTGACCCTCAGCCCTTTATACTTTTATTTCCGTGATTCGTCGGTCTTCTCTTCCTTCTTCTTCGATTTAGCAATTATTTAAATTTCGAATGAATAAGCAGATTGATTTATTTAGTTGTTAGCAGTTGATCGAAAAATTTAGGCACATAGGCACAGTATAGTATTAATATTAATGAATCGGCTTGACGAGTATTAATATTTATGAATTGGCTATCACCAATGTAAGTACCTGACTGTATACCTGTACGACACTTGTAGACTATGACGAAGAAAAAAAAAAAAAAAAAAACAAGAGTTACGAAGTAGAAAAGTTTCAAACATACGAATTAGATACGGTACGTAATACGTATCTACCTACTGTGCGGGGGAGGGGTATTTTCCAATATTTTTAATAATTCCATTGCGTCTCAGAATGAGAATAAAATACTTAATTTTCTAAATATCAGTTAGCATAGACCTGAAAGTTCTACTTAGACGAGTATTCATGGCTTGATACCATTAAATATGGATATTTGATCGATAATGAGAAAAAAAATTCAACTGATAAACCAACTGTTAATGAAACAGGTGCTAAATTAGCGTGTAGGTGTGATACAACACGTTTGAAAATTTTTTCAATGAAACACGTAATCGAAATTACACGCGATAAGGTTTATAGGCGTTGGAAAAACAGACCCATATGAGTTTCCTGCGATGCGAGGTAAATTTAGCGCAAAAGTACGATGAACTTGGAAATAATGGTACGTTGTTACGTTTATCCAGTTTTTTTTTAGAAAATTTCCTTCAACCTTCGTGAATTCTACTGGAATGATTAAAAATATTGCAACCATAACTACACGATCGAATTTTTATTTATATAATTTTTCGTTTTCGATCGGAAACAGCAAATCGTGTGTGTGTGTGTGTGTACCTCCATTTATATGCTAATAAAAAATATCGGTGTTTATCTACCTTGATCGGCTCAATTCCATCATAAATAAGCTTCTTTTCTAAAACTATCGTATAAACCTGCTGATTTTTTCGAAATCCAATACATTACATTTTGTAATGATACTACTATGTAAATTGGTCTTGTTTTCGAGTTTGGACAGATTTCAAAGATACGCTTTATTTTGGTTTGGGGCACATCATCAAACGTGGAATTTTACCTGAGTTATGATCAAATTTTAGGTTTTGGATTCGATATGATTTTAAATGTATGTTTTTCTGTGGCTAACATGACAATAGATATAAGTTGGCGATTAGTGATGATAGTTAAAAAAAAAAGGTATCGTAAGGTAATGCTTTTGGTGGCTGATTTTCATTAATTAAGACGATCGTTGACTTCTTTGTGTATTAACTTCGATTTATAATTAATAAAAAAATTAATAAATATAATCATTTATTAATTCGATAAAGTACTTAGACCAGTCCAATCAGCATCAAATAATGGAAAAATATATGGCCAACAATTTTTTCGCAGAATTGTATATCACCACTCCCTAAACAACATGTCCAAAATCGGACTGCTACTTCATTCCCAATATTCCCATTTGTGTCCCATAAACAGGTTTTTTACTAATAACTTGGCTTAACTTTGTTCCTAAACGCGATACAGAAGAAAAGTTTAATCAAAAAATATAGCTGAACAAATTTCCAATAAAAAAGTTTATAACATATTTTTTTCTAAAATAGATTGAAACACTTTAAAATGAGTTTGAAAAGGATGCGTTATGCACTGACGTGATATTCCGCGTGATGTTTCTATCGCGTCGCGAGAGCCAGCCGCGGACGTTCGCAGACTCGCGGGCTCAATTCTCTATCTGCAAACCCGAACAAATTACATGGTCTGAATACTATATTACTTGACGTTAAAGTAATTATTGTTTGGTTAAAGGTAAAGTATGCGTGCAATATTTTTAAATAACTTTTAATTTTGTAAAATGTATTTATTTTCATCGTAGTTTTCACAACTATCTGACTTTGGATTATTGATAATATCTTATGATTCAACATGAAATCGGCCATTAGAGATAAACATGAAATATTGATTTAACGATCCATATTAAATTAATGTACTAAATTCATTTCAAAGGAGGGGGTAGGGTGTTTCTCAAAAATATTTCTTTTATAGTTTTTCAAAAAATTCTGGAAAACGCAAAATGTGACATTCCTAAAAAACATCTAAAGAAAGGGTAATAGTAAAAACTTGCTTTGACCCATTATTTTAAGTTTAAATATGTGTAATTTTTTTTAATTTTCATTGAAAATTTTTGAACTTTAAGTTCATTTTGCAAATTGAAAAAATTGAGTTGGAAAACTGAAATTATTTCGCAACTATTGTGAAACCCACCGTTTGAAGATTTCTAAAATAAGCAAAATTTGGCCCACCCCTTGTAAAGAAAATTGAGCCCGCGTGTCTATGAACGTTAGCCACTGGCTCTCGCGAGGCAATAGGAACATCACGCGGAACATCACGTTAGCGTATAACGCGCCCTTTTCAAATTCATTTTAAAGCATTTCAATCGATTTTTGAAAAAAATATGTTGGAATCTTTTTTATTGGAAATTTAGCCAGGTACATTTTTTGATCCAACTTTTCTTCTGTATCGCGTTTAGGAACAAAGTTAGACAAAGTTATTGGTAAAAAACCTGTTTTTGGGACACAAATAGGGATATAGAGGGAAAAGCACCACTGCGATTTTGTCCGATTCTAGATATGTTATTTAGGGGAGAGGGGGTGAGGTGGTATATTACAATCCTGCGAGAAAAAAAATTTGGCGATAACTTTTTCCGTTATTTTGTTATATTTTGGCACTAATTTGACTGGTCAATTATAAAACTACGAAAAAATAAAATTTTTAGCATATAAATCAGTAAAATAATAAAAAAAAAACTTATTAATATTATATTTAAATTTAAAAATATAATTGAACTGAATTCAATTCCTGGGGTGTTTTTTCTTGAACAGTGGTAGAAGTACAGGTAAATATTGGAGTGAATAGGTGAAACCACATCCAACACCCAAATTTCAACTCCCTACATCAATTTGGGTGTAATTATGCCTGGAGAAAATTCAAAAATAAGAAAATTTGACCAAAAAATTATTTTTTGCGGACTGTAAGGAGGTATAAATGAGGCTGAAAAGTCGAAACTACCAAAAGGCACAACTACGGCTCCTACTAAATCTATGTAGCGAATTTCAACTTCCTAGCTCAGTTCGAAGGGGAGGTAAAAGAGGAACAGCTTTTTTTCAAAATCAAAAAAAGGGAAACCCTCATATCTCCCCTCCTAACTAACCTAGGAGACTGATTTTTAATATTTTTACAACTTTAGATTGCCCATCAATTGGTTCAAAAAAGAACAATTTTTGCAATTTTAGCCTTTCGAACCCCCTCCCCCAGATTTGGGCGTAACTGAATTTTGATCGAAAGTTATCCCCACTGTAAAACATAAAATTCGTCGCCAGTCTAAGCCTATTTACTGAATTTGATCGATTTTGTTGAATTATCCCCCCCTCTTTTTCAGTTTTAGGTCGATAGTCTATTGGTAAAATCAAACCTGAACTTTCGATGAATTACAAATGCTAAGAAGAAAGCAAAGTGTTTAAGAGAACTCTGATTCAATTTCATTTTAAAAGATATATTTTTTTCGACTTAAAAGTTATTAAAAATTTCTGTAAACCCTTGGTCCATGTTAAGTGATGATTTATAACCTTATTAAAACAAATTTTACCAAATTTTTCCTTTTTTCCCCCAAAATTTTCAATACGTGATCTATATTGACACGAGTATTTTTTTGCTAATGGCTCATAATTTAGCAACTAAAAATAGCATAACGATGGAAAGAAATATTATTAAAGAGGAAATTGATTCGGATTTTTAAAAGGCCTTTGGTTTCACATTTTTGTATCATTATTGGTTCTTCAAATAATGGAGTGAAAGAGTGCGTGTACTGTGAGATTCGGATTTTTGGTGAAATTGAAGATTGTTAAAAAGAGCATGTTAAGAGAAGTCCAAATCCAAATTTTCGGCTGCTAAAGTTTATTCTTCGAATAATAGAAGTAGGTTATAAATTAAAAGCAAATTTTTAAAAATTTGTAAATAATCGAAAAGTGCACTTCGGTAGTTAAAGTTTTGGCTATAAATTTCTCTGGTGATGTTCTTTTGATGGACGAATTACCTTAGACTGCTTTTTTAAACCACGTCTTATGCCACTCGAAGGTATCAGGTCGAAAATTCACCTCAGAATTTTTGAATTAAAAGAACATGATCAGAGAAAGTCGTAGTCAAAATTTTAGCTACCGAAATCTATTTTTCAATTTTTCACCAATTTTTGAATATTTTCGTGAAAAATCAAAATTTTTGAAAAAAAAGGTGATAATTGTTTTTTGACCATTTCGCGGATTATAAGTAACTTATTGGTAAGCAACGCAATCAGTTCCAAGGATTTATTTTGATTTTCTTCTTCTTATTATTATGGAATTTTTCAAATTTAAAGTTCGATTATCGATGCAAAAAACACAGAGCAATTAGTTTAGAATATATATAAGAATATTGAAATTTCAATTAAATACTTATACAACTGAATTGGCTAAGAAAAACTTCGTTTTTGCCAAAAAAATCCGAGAGTTGCGCTGAAATCTTGAGAAACGCATTTTTAGATTCTTTTTCGCCTCCTTTTTATTATATTGGGTGTGTATGATTGCCACGATTGAAAAATTTATTTTTTTAAAACCTGGCCTCGGATTCACTCAAAATATTCCTGTTTCCATCAAACACTTTTCAATTGGTGAAAGAATTGGGCTTCGAGCCACCTCTCATTACTACAATATTTTTTGATCAATGATAATTGTACAGATAGGTAAGTAATAATTTCGTTCATTTTTATACTTCATCATATTGAGGTTTAGTAAACCCCCATCACCTACCACTTGATTCAAATACGTTTAAATACGATTTTTTAAGGGTGGTTAATTTTGACTCGATGCTCTTAATTTATGCTGAATTTGGTAACATCATTTTTAAATGTTTACGAACGAATCATTCCTCATGTTTCGATCTTTTCAGAGGTTCAATAAAACTCCAAAAATCATATAGGTACCTAAATTGAATTAGGCTCTTAAAATGGCGAGTTTATGAGTATGGCGTGTACCTCCTAAAACCACGTTTTACGAGTGTGGAGTTAAGCTCAGGAGAGTATCACATCGCCTCAGCGAAGCAGCAAATCAAAAAAATTGGTATTCGTAGAGCACAAAAATACTCTGTAATAAATCTGGTGTTAAATGAAATTTTCATTGTGGTAGAGAATGTCTAAAGTTGACCACTTTTTTAAATTTCCATATTTTAGCGAGATGAATTCGTTTACCTATAACTCTTGAAATATATTTCAGTCGCAAAAATGATCTGATCTAAAAGTATTCTAGGTTTAAATCAATATCAGAAGAATCGATTAGTTTTCTTGAAAATTATAAAATTGGGCCCCAAAATGAGGATGTGCTCCCATCGAATGACATTTGGAAACATCAATTTTAGCCCCTTTCCATTTCGGGGTTCAATTTTATAGCTTTCAGAAAAACTAATTGATTTTTTGGGGTATAGAATTGAACACAAAGAACTTTTAGATCAGATCACATTTGCGATTGAAAGCATATCTAAAGAGTTATAGACAAATTTATTATGTCGAAATGTAAGAAAATTTTAAAAATACTTAACTTTGGGCAATCCATACTGCTTTAAGAATTAATTTTTTTCAGAAAATGAAAAAAATTTCAACTGATGCCGAATTTAATATAAAATATTTTTGTGATTTTTCAATTTTTAACCTGATTTTCTATGCCCATATTTTTAATGAAAACCAGACTATTACGGTCTATCGACCTACGGTGGTGAGTGAGAGGAGAATATCAAATTAATCTGTTTTTTGATCTTAGAAGACCTTTACGACTATTTTTTCTTCACATCAGATATGTATTTTAATTTTTTTATCACCCCCTCCTCCTACCCAAAATCAAAAATAATTTATTTTTCAGCGTGATACCGACCAAAATTTATAAAATTTGGGAAATATGCTTTGACTGGTGGCGAATTTGATATTTTGTTGTGGGGATGACCTCGGGTCGAATTTCAAATATTCCCCAATTTAAGAGAGGAGTTGCTGACGAACTAAAATTGCAAAAAATATTCTTTTTTCAGCCAATCGATAGACAATCCAAAGTTGCATAAGATATCCTAAAATCAGCCTCCTATGTCAACTAGGAGGGGAGATATGACGGTTTCCCCATTTTGAACTTTAAAAAGGGATTGAGTTAGAAAGTTCAAATTTGGTAAGTATGCATACTTAGTACAGACCATGGATATGCTTTTTAGGAATTTTGATTTTTCACACATATTTCTCTCCGTTACAGCTCCGAAATGTGGTTTTCAAGTGGATTTTCTTATATGTTTAATTTATTCTTCGCATAACTCCCCCCCCCCCCCCCCCCCCCCCCCCAATTAAGATAGGAAGTTGAAGTTTGGTACGTAGATTTGTATGGGAGTTTCGACGTTTCAGTATCACTGCATCCCTTCAAAGCCCCAAAAATGTTATGTTTTGGTCAGTTTTTCCTTTCATTTCAATTTATTTTCGTATCAGTGTTCAATTTAATCACCAAAAACCAAATTCTAAAATTTTTTTTCAAGGATTGTTATATCTACTTGGTAAAATTTTTCTTCCAAAATCGATACCTAATGGTCTATGACGAGCAAGTTCTCAAATTTTATTTCTATATACTTAATCCTTAAATTCTGTGCAATTTTTCAAGTAGTTTTTCCAATGTTTAGAATAATTATTTGATAAATTTTAAATAATTTGAAGGCTGATTTGTATTATTTTTTTAAATTTTCCTACCACCTAGATCACTTTTTAGTTATTCTTTTTATAATTATGTCAACTCTATGGATGTTGACACATATCTCGTAATGCCATATTCTTGTTCTAGTTTCAATATTTAAAATAAAACTTCATTTTACAAATTTTCATACAAATATTCGAAAAATGCATTTATATTTATGGTTTTTTCGGATCTGAAGTTCTATTACGAATTTTGATGGTGAAATTTCAGAAAATTTCTAACCGGGTGTTCTAATTTTTATCTAATATTTTTTTCTAAATATACACAAAATTATTAATTTATTTCAAATTCTAAAAATTAAGTAAGAATTGAAAAATTGAGGAAATTTTTTTTTCTTTTTAGGTAAATACTAGATACATTGCTATGTGCTCCATCAACTCCACGTGACATTCATATTGTGTACGTCAGTGAACAACAATGCAATGTATTAAAAGCGATAATGCAATTTTATTTAGAATTTTTCTTAAAAAAAAACATCATCTACAAATCATAACAACTTAGGTTGTTTTTGAACAAATATTTTGAATTTTTCTTATTTTATTGAAACCAATTTTTAACACGTATTCGTAAATTCTCGCATCAAACTGAATAATGAGCTTTATACGTCTAACAAATGGATTTTTTAATTTAAATTTAAATTCGAGGGCTCAAGTATCTTCTGAAATTAATATCTGATTCATATGCAACGATTTCCGAGCAGTTACAACTCATTACTACATTATTAATTAGGTACGCAAATCACTTTCATAACATTATCCGCATCATTCGCTCTTTATTTTCATCTTATTAAATTAGATATTAATTTTCACATCGTGTTGATCGTATTATTATGGTTTTATCATGAATAATTTATATTCAGTCCTTCACTTGATGTCTTGTCAAACTCAGATAAATATTTTCATTTTAAAAATAATTATTATTAATTTTAAATAATTTGAAATTTTTTTACGCCGAGAACGTAACTATAAATTTATTAAATTACTCCTATCGCAAATAATAGACTGTTTTCATCGATCCAATTAATTAATAATCATAAAATAAAGTGTTAATCAACTTACCGCCATTTCAGTAGATCTATTTTGGTGAGTGCACTTCAACCTACACTTCTCCGTCTGGATTGGATCCAGAACGGTTTCAGCTCGTGATTGCCATTCAATAAATTCACATAAACAAATAATTAAAATTAAATAATCCAATCGACGCATTGCGAATCGGACAACTACGCGAAAATAAAAACAATGAAAAAAAAAAAAAAGGTCACAAAAAAGCCATATATTCAAGTTCGAAAACACATCGAGATACGATATAATTCAAATGTAGGTGTAGATACCTTAAAAAGCTAGCGTTAAAAAATCAAACTTGGCGAAAAATTCTACATATCGAGGTTTTCTCCGATCGACAAGAAAACAAAATGTGAATTACAGGAAGGTACCACGCTCAATGGTATATTCGGGGTGCTTGACGGCAACATTTCCCCTCTCTATACTGGATCACTATAAACATGATGTTTTCATTCATGTGTTTATATCTGATTATATCTTGTTCGTTAATACGAAACTTGATTCGAGATCCGATTTATTGGATAATACCTTCTAAGATTGCAAGATACATATCAGTTTTTTTCCACTTTTTATCAACGATGGCAGTTTTTGAAAGTGTTGATTTGGTTGGAAATAAAGTTCATTTGTCGAATTTGATATTTTTTACGATACACGTGAGTTTATTATATTCAATTGTCGTTGTAAGAAATCAACATGGTGGTGGAATTTTCGATTCGTGATGTTTACATACTTTATTTCGGTTCTATTGAGTGGTCAGATTGTACGATGAACGATGATTCATACATCAGAAGTGGAATATAGTTTGCGTTTTTTTTCCACGTGATATTAGTTGCATTATTTTTGTGCTAATTGGTCTCCTATTTGGATTTTGAAGTTATTGAAATTTTTATTACGTGGATGAAATGTCTTATGACAGTAAATATTGAGAAAGTAAATGTTTTTTATTGTCTGGATGTGTTTTTTTTTGGAAAATTTGACTTGTATTTGAATTTATGATGTGATTAAGTAACTTTTTCACGTTTATTTATATTTCATTTTCGAATAGATATTTGTATGGTTTTGAGAAGTTTAATCAATTATCGAAGAATTTAATTTTATGCTTTTGATGAGTAATATGGATATTTCACGTACTCAATTATCTGCGATGCATTTTTTGAATAAAAAAAAAATGTTTAAAATTACGAGTTTTTTTTTGTATTTTAATTATTTTTATTTTTTACGAAATTCTGTGATCATTTGATGAACGAATAATAACAATCGAAATGATATACCTATTCTTCGTAATGAAACATAGTTGGAATTTAATTTTATTCCCACACAGATATTCAATAATATGTTCATATTATGTTCATTATGTCATATTGGCTTGTAAATTGCAATAATTTATTCATATTCAACAAAGCTCGAATGAAAAATAATATCGAAAACAAAAATATTGCAAGGTACACATTTTTAAAATAATAATAATGAACAATATTCATAAATTCTATAAAATATACACGAAATATTATAATCGAGGAATCGAAAGCATTATTTTAAAAAATTTTCAATTTATTCAAATTTTGTTCTAAAAAAAAAATGGATTTATTTTCGAACAGCTTAGATTTTGAATTGAGAAAATTAATAAAATTTTAATAATTTTCTCATACGTGTGCAGCGTGTATTTAAACGTTTTATTTTTTTTTTCGATCATATTTCTTAGTACTCGACATTGTTATTAGTAATATTTCTAGTCCAATCAATTATTAAAATTCTTAGTAAGTAAAATTTCTGGCCAATTTTTTTTAGCATATTCAATCTCTTCTTTCTTGAAACACTGCTGCTAAAATCTTAAAACATGTCAAGAGTTGTAGTCGAAACTCTAAATTTACTGAAATCAAAATTATTAGTAAAATCATTAGCGTTTGTTACGAGAAGGTGTTTCATCATTCAATGATGCTCGAGAAAATTGGTGATCAATTTTTTTTCTTGTTTTTTCGTTATAAGTAAATAACACTTTAATATTTTATAAACAATTTTTCATGGCTCTGTTCGTAATGATTTGATTATGGTGAGCCGGGGGGGGGGGCGGCGGGGAATGGAGTAAATTCGCCGTCAAGATTGGCTGGATTTTTCTCTAGTGTAAAAATACAGTAGAGTGATTCAAGCTGTAATAAGACGAATTTTTCTATATTTTTCCCAAGTGATTTCCAAATGAAGATCTTTTGGGTATGTGGATTTTTGCTACCAAAACATTCTATCTCATCGTTGATATTTTTTCGAATTTTTCAGCTTTTGAAGTATTCTAGTGAGAGGTGTCCGTTTGTATTTCGCGACGAGTAGTTGGAAGAATGGTCCAGTTTAATTTGTAGTAAAGGTATTTTTTCTAGCGAGGGAGAAATTAATACAATTTTGATAACTGTTCTACAACATTTGACCAATTAAAAACCTCATTTTGGTCAAGTGTAAAAAAAAGTGCAACTTACAACATAACTAAAATGAGGGTTTGGCGGAGAACTCCTAAGGAAATCTGTAGTAACTTAGGAATCACAAGCAGTAATGCCAGTCGATGAACAAATCAACTAAATTTCTTCGATGTATTATAAATAAATTGGCAAAACATTTTAAAGCACGAAAAAAACAAAAAGGATGTGTAGAAATAATATAACGATACAAAAGATAATTCATAAATAAATCGGATGAAAAATAAATTGAAAATATCGGTAGTACGGTTTTCAATTCTTCATTAGAATGAGGAAGAATGTACAGAAATTTAGAATAAGGAATGAAATAGATGAAGTGATCAGATATTGAGAATAAACTAAAATAGTAAGATTTCAAACCCAGCCACAGACGAATATTTTTATGTGACAAGAAATATAATTTATTTTTTATTTTTTACAATCAAAAAAGCAGTTTTGACCATCATATAGAGAAGAATAGTTCGGCAACAATTATAACGAGGAGATTTCTTTTGATAACGAGAATAAGGAAATTTCTATAGTTGAGATTACTTTTGCTTGAAATTTTCAGCAGTGAAAACTGTTATTCGATGTTATTGATTTTTTTTCTTAATTTAAAACTCTTTAAGTGTTCTTGAGAGAAAGAGTGATAGAGATGCAATCCAAATTTTAATTCAAACACAGAATGTTTGAAAATCGCTCTTGAGATGACTTTAGCATGTTAGAAGTAGTATTAGAATGAATTGAAGAAGGTTAACAACGTTCTCCTTGAATTGTTCTGTGAAATTAGAACAATAATACAGTCTTTAATTTATTTTCTATCCATGTTAATGTTACTACTGTTCCTGCAGCATGGAATTTGGGCTCATAAATAAATCCAAAATGAAAGAAAGCCATATATCATGAACGCCAAACGAACAGTTTGTTGACTTGAATCTGAAACTTGAAATTGTAAAAATAGAGACATTGTAATTCGATTTTTTCAAAAAATAATATATTTTGGATTAGAAAAAAATTATCTTACTTGAATATTTATTTGTTTGAAGACGAAAAGGAGGGGAGGGGAAGTGTATTTTAAAATTCAAAATTCAATGTGTTTTGAAAATGGTCATGTTACATTTAATGTACGAGCATGAATTAGATGTTCTCAAAATATATCCTTAATTAAATTCTGAGGAGGTAAGAATTGACCATAATTTGAATGGATTATTATGTCATATTGTAAATGAAAACCAGGCAACTACAATCTGGAGTGATATCAACAAATTTTTGGTCGTGTTAGATATTTATCCCCCCTCCCCTCCCGCCATACTAAAATCATTTTCTCAGCTCAATACTGACCAAAATCGCTCCAATTCGGTCAATCGGTTTTGTTTGGCGACAGATTAGACATATGAACGGGAGTGACGTTGGATTAAAATTAAGTTAGGCCCAAATTTGGGGGAGAGGGTGCTTAGGGACCAAAACGTAAAAAATTTTTCTTTTTAAACTAATGGATAAACGATTCAAAGATGTATAAAATATCCAAAAAATCAACTTTCTATGTGAATTAGGAAGGGAGATATAAGAATTTTCCCCTTTTTGACCTTGAAAAAGGATGGTTCCCTTCACCAAATTATGCTAGGAAGTTGAAATGTGGTATGTGAATTCGGTAGGAGCGTTAGATGAGTTTTTGGGGTCTCGACTTTCCAGCTTCATTGCAACCCTTCACAGCCCCGAAAATGTGGGATTTTTGTAATTTTTTTGATTTTGCACCTCGCATAGCTCTCCTCTAAATTGAGCTAGGAAGTTGAAATTTGGTATGTGCAATCAGTAAGGTTCCTAGATCTGCATTTTGAGGGTTTCAACTTTTCTTGGAAAACTAACATCAATGTATAAAATGTATGGAAAATATTTGGTTCCTCCAAGGTAATAACTTAGGTACATAATTTGATCCAATTAGCGATCACTCAAAATTTTGAAGGTATGAAAAATAACGAATTTTTTCGAAGGCATATTGGATCTTATTCAATTTTAAAAAATATATAAAATGGTAACGTATTCGATATCTAATACTTTACTTGAAGCACGTTTGTCGTTTTTCTTAATTCTATCTGCGTCATTGGATCGATGCAAGGGCAAGAGTTATCGAGAAAAAAAAATGCATTTTCTCAAGTCTTAATTATATCCAAGGTACTACCGATCTTGCTAATACCAAAGTTTCCATAATTAACGATGCTTTCGACACTTAAGCCGATTGAATTAGATCCAAAAACCAACGTTATTACATAATTAGATAAAAATTACTAGATCGATTCAACTAAGTAAAGACAACCAGTATATTACTTAATAGGTACTCGACTACCGTTTTAAATTCCGTTCATCGCTGGAGTCCACAAATTATTATCTTAATTTTCAAATAGGTTGCGAATACGTTCAATTTTTTTTTTTTTTTTCATCGCAAAACGTCGACACGATTCCACTTACTTTTATGCACAAATCGACAGTATAAGGTAGGTAATTTGCATAAGCTCGTTTATAAAAACTTCATCATACTATCGATTCCGTTCGGGATTAAAATCTGCAAAGAAGAAAAAAAAAAATGAGAAGCAAATTTACGTCACAATTTACAATCCACCCGCTTAGTAAGTAGTTAAACTCTATTAAATTGGCGTCTACAATGGCGCCACAATAAATGAATGGTTACCATTGACCTAGGATAAGTTTTATGCTTTTCGCATAGGTAATCTCATACAGTCTACTTGGAACTTGTTCTGTATGGAAGTTACCATATGGTACTGGTGCGCAAAAAAAAAAAATAAATAAATAAAATAATACGAGGAAAAAAAGAACAAAATGCATTCGTTTGGCGGAACGTGTAGTCGTCGATTCTCTGTTGGTTTGGATGGTGACTGTGAAAAAAAAAAGATGAATGGATTACACGACATGAAAAATATACGCGACGATTTACTTCACAACTGGTTTTCAATGGTTGTTTTTCCCTCATCTTGCGTACGAGTGTATCTTTTGTGCGGCGTGAGTGTGACGCGAGTTTGAAAAATGTATTAAGCACTTATACGAGGCGCAACCAATTTTCAAATCTTTGAACGAGAAAAGCCGCGTTTTTAATCACGTTTTATCGATCATATTTTACCTTATTTATAATCGCGCTAGGGTAAATTTATCGTCATCTTTTTGCATAAATACCCTCGCGTTTTGCGGAGTTCGCTTTATACGACAAAGTGAATTACTCGATCGATATGCAGGTATAATATGGTCCGGTCTGGTCGTCGCGTCGTCGCGTGACCGTGCGTTTCATTGAGAAAAAACTTTCGAGCTATTTAGACGCGAATCAAATGCCTAAAGCTTCGGTACGTTGAATGGAGTCTCGAAAATCTATCGAACTAACTAACTAAATCCATAATATATCGTGTCTATCACAGAAGCGTCGCATCGATGATTGGCCAGCTAATGATTCGCAGCCGGCGTTTTATTATTCGCAACATCACATCTCGTCAGTTAAACATCAATTACCAGTCGTTGAAGGAAGAAGAATCATCTCGTGTAAATGCGAATACAACGACTACCTGTAGCTGATACATCTACCTACTGCTGAGGCTGTAAAATAATGGCTCATGTAGTTACATAAAATAACCCGAGTATTGTAAGGTCATTAATTATACCTACTAATACTTTATCTATCGGCGTGAAAAAGCAAACAATTGATAACTTGCCATTTTACTTTTTCGTCTGTAAATACCTAATCCCGTATCATCAATGCTTCTTGAATGTCCAATGTAAACAAACAAATGTTTAGTCAAGTATTATTTATGTTGAAGAGTAGGGAATGAATGGCGACGAGGCTATGGATTCTTCGTCAAAACAATGGCTCAAATTGATGGGTTCTTTTACCTGAATAGTTATTCATTATTTTATTCTGTTCAACTGTAAGTACTTAAAGTACATTTTTTCTACTAAGGAACGTTTCAATGTAGAGGGGAACCAATAGTCAAGATTTACACGTTACACTCGTCAGTCTGAAATTGTACATTTTTCGGAGATGGTACGAGTAATTTTGTACCAAACCTGATGCTAGTGTTTTATACCTTTAGTATCGATACCATATTTACGCACCAAGTGGAAGATGAGTTGAGTAAAACAGACATTTCAAATTTTAATTTTATATGAAGCTCGGATGAATCAATAATCAAAGATTTTTAGATTATAAAGTTTCTATAACAAAATTCTTTATAAGAAAATAATTCATGTGTTTTGCTTGCCAGTTTACAAATGTAAATTTTTTCAAGTTAAGCATTGCTATTTTTCTATTATATGCTCCTCTTTCACTTACATGAATCTTTTGGCACAAGCAATAATCTACCGCCAAAAACTTGTATTTTTGAAATAAACATTTAAATGAAAGTAAACATCTTCTCGCATTTACCATCATATTCAGGACCAAAATGGTTCTTACCATATTTTTCTGTCTTTCTTCTGTAGTTTTACTTGACTTCCATTTGGAAACTATTCTTCATTTCTTCATTTTTTTTTTTTAGCAATGGCGATACCGATATGATACATCGGGATATCGATATTTTCCCGGAATATCGAACAAATATCGTATCGAAATGTTTCCTTTCCATACTCCTACGTATCAATATTTTTTACTGAATATCGACGTTCGATAATTTTTTACGTTTTTTTCAGTCGTAATGGTATTTTAAATAATTTTTTCCTGATTTTTTATAAATTCTGAATTGTAAAAATAACGTTTTAAATTTAAACGATTTTTTCATTTTTTGCAACTTGAAAATGTAAAATTACTTGGATATGAAAGTTTTTAAATATTTCCAACTTTATATTCAAAACTGCAAGAAGCTAGATTGTCTGAAAATTAAACTGTATTTGTCAGTACCTATTCCTCAATTCCAGTAAAATATCAAAATTATCGGATATCGATATTCATGGTATCGATATTTTACACTTCCAATATTTGTGGTATCGATATTCTTCATTTCGATATTCTTGATATCGAATATTAATATTTTGATCAAATATCGCCATTCCAAATTTTTTTTACAGACTCCACAGGAGCTAAAAACCTTCACTATTACTTAATTTTTACTTTTCTCCTTTATTCGTAATTTATCCCCTATTCTGTACAATTTTCCTTCAAAATTACAACTACGTGGATTATAGGAAAACCTGGCTTCGCACGCACCAACTGAAAGTAATGGAACTGTGCATGGAAATAGAGGAACACAATTTAAAATAATGATAGTGTAGCCCCAAAACGTTCAACATGATTAATTTTCGCTGTTTTACATGCTGTTGTGTCCTTTTAATGATGATCAACTATGTACTTCCATGCATGATAATATTCCCAACATATTGTCATTCATAAATTTTTTCCTGAGTATGGAGTTTGCTGGTTCATTTCCTGTATGCCTCATTTGTTTTGTTTGTTTTTTTTCCCAATGATTTTGGTGAAAGACACCTGTGATAACTGTGAAAATAGCCATTACTGAAAATTCTCACCCGAAATTGCTCAATACTTTACTTCATCCATTTGGAATGCTGTGTTATTCAATGTTTTCAAAAAATTCTACAGATTGATTGGTTGAGATTTCAACGTTTGTACATACAGAAGATTTTTGTTTGAAGATAGCACAGCTCCGGAATAATGATGACAATATTTTGATAAGCAGTCCGGAATTAGGATCAGCCCATTCTACAAGGGAAAAAATGCTGAATTATTACAAACAATAATACCTCTACCCTCCTGCCAGTGCCAGGATATTCCATTTTGGTGTTCACTGTCTGCGGTTGCTGTGATTTATCTGAAGTGTTTACCTATTCAAATCGTAAACAATGACCAAAATAATGGACTTTTTTACTCTTTTACTCCAGATTACTTCCCACTACTAGGATTCAAGTGTACACCCAGTTATGAAAATAACCAAAGCAAGTTTTACACTAGGTCTACAAATCATGTTGAATAAGGGTTCAATGAATGTTCAAGACATAAGAGCCTTATACACCCAATACTCCCATAGTTACCAATCTTCAAATTTGCGTTTTAAACCGGTATTTTTTGTTTTTGAAAAAGTTTTAAACTAGCTTCAATACAGCTTCAAAATTGTTCCGATTCATTTAAAATGTGTTGAAACAGTAATAAAACTGCATTGAGGCCGTTGTACAGTTTCAAAACTTTCAGTACATTTAAATGTTTTGAAACAGTTTTGAAGCTGCATTGAAGCAGTTTCAAAACCTTTTTAAAACGAAAAGTATTATTTTGAAACAGTAATGAAACCTCAGGTTTTTCCCTAGTTTTGAAACAGTTTCAACTTTACAGATTGGGGTTTTTATACAAATTAAAATTTTGTGGTAGATTTTGTAAAATAATCACAGCTTATTAATATCATCTACAGTTTTTAAAACACTTTCATACCAATAATTTCCTCTTTAAAAACAGAGATTTATGAAAAATTGAAATGAAAGGAAGTTGGCTAGGCTTGGGAACAACGATTAATAGAGCCGATGTACGTAGTTTAATCATCCTTCTCTCTTGTGGAAACTATCTAGATTTGTTCCTTTCATTTTTATCTTCACAGATAATTTGAATTTTCAATAATATAAAGGTTAGGTAATTAAAGCCTAAATACAACTACTTGAAACAACAACATTACATCTTTGAATCGAGGATTCAACATTGCATTAAAAGTGCTTTTCCTGAATTCTAATTTGTTCTAATTTGTTTTCAAACCAGTTTTTGTAAATCCACTCCGCAATCTATACCTTATTAAGGTTTTTGGAATATCATCCATTTGAAATGTATTTCATTCTTTCCATTTTATTCCAGATGTTGCATTCCAGTCTTCAGATTTGGTAATGGGTATTAGATTATTTCACTCAAGCCTGCTGTAACAAATAATTTGAGGTGAAAGAAGCAAGAAGATCCATTCTTTTAGAACTTGAATCAATGCTTTTGGTACTGGTGATTAATTAAATCTACATCACCATTTTGTCTTCATAGTATTCATGTTAGCAGTAGGGCTTAGGGCAGTAGTCGAATAACAATAAGAAGGATGTCTGCCAGGTTAGGGTAGGGAAGCTAATTTCTGTGTGGGGAAGAGAGGGATGAACTGGTGGTACAACAATATGTGTATGAGTGGAGACAGGAAGGGGGATAAATTGGTGACACTATACAGCAGAGGGTGTTAGCATTTTTTCAATGGCAATACCCCAAGATTCTGATAAATCCTCAAAAATGAGACATCGAAATGTCCGCATAAGTAAGTATAGAGTTGTTTAATTGACCAAAAAACTGCTAGAGCTTCTCGATCTAGTTGAGAGTAGTGTTTCTCTGTTTTTGTTAGAGCTCTAGATATGAATATAACAGATCATTCTGCTCCATAGATGATATGAGATGATACACCATTGATTCCTGTTGGACCAGCATCCGTAGCTAGACATAATGGTAGAGATGGGTCAAAATTTGTAAGAACTGTAGGACTGGCGATTTCTCTTTTTAGTTTTTCAAGTCTAGGTAAATTTCGCATTCTTTTGAGTAAGCTGATGTAATGGAGCTGCGATTGTAGTTCACGACTTCTTCAGGTGTTGTAGGTTTTGGGGCTTTTATAATTGCCTCGACCTTGTCATCAGATTTATGTAGACCTTTTTCTGATATAACATGACCAAGGTAAGCAACACAACTTTCGAAGAAATGAAATTTTGCAGGATTCAAATGTATGTTCATTGACTGGCGCTGATTGATATTGCGGCGTTTTAACTCATTTTGACCAATGATAGTAACAGGACTACCTGAATCGACTTCCATTGTAACATTGACGTTTTCAACAGAAGGAGTTGGAAAAAATTTCTTTTCATGTTCGTTTGTAGAAGTGTAGAATATATCAGGTATCTCAATTTGATGAATGAAATACGTGTCATCGATGTTTTCAACTGTTTCGGCTTGAGATTTTTTATTGTTTTGAGTTAATGTGAAGATACATACTTTCTCTACATGGCCTGTTTTTTTTTACATAACTCACATTTCAGATTTTCTGGGTTTATTTTACATTCAGGAGTTCTATGGTTATTTCTACCACAATGTAAACACAAGCCGTCGATTCCCAGCTTTTTGTTTTACTCCGATTTTAATAATATTTTACAATTCTAATGATATTTTACGCTTAGTTCGAGAACACGTGCGAACAGTAAACGAAGGCAAATGTTTCTGAACATATATAAAAAATTTTATAGGGTAGATAGCGGTGATATTTTTAACTCAAGAAAAACTAAATATGAGAAGAATCTTTGAGATACTTCTAGAAGCTTGCATTATCAACATAAGACAATAAAAATAAAATCAAACCTGTGAAAACCATCTAGAAGTTGATTTTTTTTCAATTTTGAGAGGTGTCAGAGGTATAAAATTGATAATCATTGAATGGTGCTACAAAAAAAAACAAAACAAAGTATTACAAAAAAATTGAATAAAAATAAAATAAGAGCTGTAGAATTTACGTACAATATTCATTCCCCACTCTTTTTAAACTATTGAATTCGTAACGTTGATCCATCACATACCCATGTTCATCATCCTCTTCTTGGTAATTCACTTCTAGTAAGTGAGGAAAATAAATATCTCCTGGTTCTAGAAAATTAAAAACTATTTGTGCACAAATTTCAAAAACAAGTGTGAAATTCACTTCCTTCATACTATATAAATTTATGTAGATAGGTATAAAATAAGGACGCATAGATTTTTTTTTTTTGCTACTCTGTGATTCGTCCAGTTTCCAATCGACTTCTTGTAGTAAAATCTTGATAAGACTACTGAGGGCCTCGAATTGTTGACCAGCTGTTTTTGTCATCTTCCTATGGATTTCTTCTCTAACCTGGTAAATTAAACGAGTACTAAAAATCACTTTCACTTGAAAAACTTTAGACATTTTACCTGCAACAGATTGGAATAATTCAGCATTGGAATTGGGTGATTAGCACTACAGATGTGGTTCCCAATCTGTAAAGTTACTATTTTAAAACTGTATTGTTTTCGGTTGAATGTTTTTGAAACAGTAATGAAATCTCAGGTTTTCCGCAAGTTTTGAAACAGTTTCAACTTTACAGAACGGGTTTTTCAGAATTTTTACTTTTATCACTCTTCCATATAGTTTCACATTTCTTTAAATTAGATTAGAAATTATTACCCATATTACATTGTCATTGTTTTCTATTGCAAGATCCCTGCAATTAAAACAGAACCAAATCCAGACCCAATCTACAATAGCATTTTGACTGTCGTGGAAGCTGTACAGTTACAACCGCACCAAAGATGTACCAAACTTCAATCTGTAAACAGCAAACATTGCTTCACATTTCAACAGATCATACAGCGCCTTAACGTAGCATTGGATTCGCAACTTATTCACCAGGTAAGTAAATAAAATACATACCTGAACACCTTGCAAACATGTTACAGAAACTGGTTATCATATTGGTATAATATTCTTTTATATTACATTCGAATAATATTAACAAGCCTCGCTAACTCTTTGGATTTGTGAGATGTGTACGATACGCGGTACCTGTGTAACCTACACATAGAATGATACGTTCGAGTGATTAATAGCGCACCAGGCATTAATAAACTGCGAATTCAAACACGTAGTGGTAATTTTAATTGGTTTATGAAATAGAAACGAAAAGCGAATTACTTTTTACTATATATTGACGCAGGTGGTAATTTATACTTTATATTGCGGACCGAAGGGGATTAAGGAAAATGAGAATTTATTAAAATGACCATTACAAACGATACGATGAGCTACATATATACCTAACATGTAAGGTACATCTACATAATACGTATACATAGGTCTAATGTACTATCGGTACATAGCCTACATGAAGAGCGTACATACTCTTTTATATATGTATAATATGAATGATATATTAAGGTAACAGTGGCGGCGGTAATTTGATGAATTATTCTGATCTCTTTTAATCGAATAAATTCTCAAATGAAGTTGTAAATCATTGTAGATCTACAGCTATATATACCTATATAGTGTACGTTCACTGCAGCCGGCGATATCACCGAGTGCGCACCATACCCGATGTACTTGTACATCTATAGCGATTTGTTGGTATTTAATGGAATAAAAAAAATTCACGATAACAATTAGCCCGGTTTTGTGCTCCATTAAGAAAGACGACTTCTCGGCTATATCGGATCTATTTCCATAAATTTGCCTATAATGTGCCTACAAGCATGCTGACAGTTTGACTGTGCATTGCCTGAGGATACGAAATGGAAATTAGTAATTATTACAAAACATTTAAAAAATCGATGCGTTCGTTGTTATAGTGTCTATCTGTCTATATATATATATAAGGTACATATAAGTATAACTTTGCGGTCAACTTGTATACACACATACCTTTGTATATACAATAAGTATAGATATATACATACGTAGTAAGCTAACTGGAGTTCGGATGCAGCCAGGAAGATACTCGCTAATATAGCTACTTTGCAATTTAAAATGTTGCACGTATGGAATGGCGAATATACAAAGTTATTATTCTCACTCTTCCAATATGCCTTCCAGTAAGTCGTAAAAATTATTCTAGAAGCAGAATATTAATTTCTTTAAAACTTATTTAAACGTAAATCATCGAGTAGATATACTTACCTTGTAACAGGGAGTTGGCAAAATACGACTACTATATGCAACCGTTAAATAAAGAAAAAAAAAAAAAAAACTCGATCATGGTGAGAATAATAGCTTTGTAAAATGGTGCCAAGCTATCGTTGGAATTTTTTCTTTCCTTCATTTAATGATCGGATCGTTTGAACTATTAACTTGAGTAAATCCTGTACGCTTGTATGGTTTTACATGTTTGAATAATTAGTGTTGATCTGATCTCATTTCATTGTTCATCACTCTTATTATAGGATCGAATTTGCGAAATTATGGGTGTCATTCTGTGGATTCTATTTTCTGTGCTAAAATTATTAGTAAGATTATCAAGTAATAGTGCATTAATATTTATACTATTTTAGTACACATTTTTGATTCTTCGCGGAATTTTTGGAATACCACACAGTGTTTTTTCTTGATTGGTTACACCTACGACATACGAAAACAAAATTCACGTTTAAAAAATTATCTACCTACAAGAAGTAAGTCGACTTTATTGATCCTTTCGGATATGAAATAAAAAATATCTAAATAATACGAACCATTTATCAACATTTCCGTCGGACTCATTTGGTGAAATCTGTGGCATTATTTCGATCCTAATGTGTTGCTTGAACAGGCTAAATGTAGATACTGTAACTCTCGGGTACACTTTAAATAAATATCCGTACGTAAAAAAGAGTACCTACTCGGTGAAGGAAACAAAAATATTCCGAAGCCTTCAGCCATACGGACGCCATGTTTGATGGATACGTCGCTGATCAATCATAATTTTTTCCGCCGGAGTTATTTTCACACCGAACAAATTCGTGGTTTATAGAAGTTTCCGAAATATCTATTTAGGCTATGTTGGTAAAAGTGTATCGAGAATAGGAAAAATTCACCAATTATATTGCTCCGATTTTAGAGATCTAGAAGAAGGGTAAATAATGAGCATGATTGGTACGTTTCCTATCTATGTGAACGATGACGTAACTGAATTCTGTTTTCGGTGCCGAGTGAGAATGTAGTGAATTTATCATTTTTTTGTATGCCCAAGTAAATTAGTGGTAAATTACCGAGTAAAACAAAGAGAATTAATGACGTTTTTAGATCGGACATTTTGTTACATAATGAAATCGATTCATGAAAAGTTGGACGTTTCAGTATATGATTTTTGAACTTTTAGCTTGAAAAATTGTTGTAGAAAGTGAATAAGGAATGTTGTAGAAATTGTGATTTTCGAATATGAACGAGCAAAGGTCACTACTTACTTTATTTTATTATTCAAAGAGAAAGAACTGAATAGCCGTGCAGCGGAAGTTTCAATTTTAGAAGATAACTAAATAGAAATTTCCCATTTTCAATACTTTATCAACTTTTTTATCATATTGAAACCGAATATTTTTTACTAATTGAAGGCTTAAAATATAAAAAATTACTTACATTGACTTTTTAATAATCAATTCAAATACTTTTTGGAAAGAAAAATAGTAAAAGGAAAGTACATTTTTGATGATTTTGATTTTGATTTATAACTATTTTAGAATGTTTTACTCCACTTCTTCCCTTTTTGACCATTGAGACCATTTCTGGCTATGTCAGAAATTAATGCACAATATACAGCTTATTTTCAACCTGACTTTCTGTCATATTGTGAATGAAAATCAAGCTATTACGATCTATTAACGTATGATGGATGAGGAAGAGGGAGGATATCAACACAATCCATTTTGAAATCCTGAAAGACCATTAGGGCCGTTTTTGGCCATGTCAGATACTTATTTTTATTTTTTTCTCACCGAGACTAAAAATCATTTTCTCAGCTCGATACCGACCAAAACCGATCATATTTGGTAAATAGGATTAAATTGGCGACTCATTTCATATTATGGAGTGGGTGTGACTTCGGTTTAAAATTTAATTATGCTCAAATTTGGGGTAGAGAATGCTGAGAGGCTAAAATCGCAAAGACTGTTTATTTTCAAACCAATCGACAGACGATTCAAAGGAGTATAGCATATCCAAAAATCAGATTCTTGGGTCAATTAGGAGAGGCTACATGAAGGTTTTCCCCCTTTTTCAGACTCATTAACCACCCCGCCCCCCAGCCTCGGAAATGTAGTTTTTTGATAGAGCTTTCTTATGTTTTTAATTTGCTTCTCGCATAACTCTTTTCCAAATTGAGCTAGAAAATTGAAATTTGGTATGTACATTTAGTATAGGTCTTAGATGTGGTATTTGGAAGTTTCGACTATTCAGCCTCATTACATCCCTTCACAGCCCCAAAAATGTGTTTTTTTTTTGGTCATTTTTTTTTGAGATTGATCCTCGCATAACTCCCCTCCAAATTGAGGTATTTGGTATGTGCATTTATTTCTTAATATAGTTTGTAGATGCGTATTTTGGGGATTTTGACTATTCATCCTCCTTACATCCTCGTTGCTTTTAGTTGTTTTTCTCATTTTTTGAGTTTGGTCTTCACATAATTCCCCTCCAAATTGAACTGGGAAATTGAAATTTGATACGTACAATAAGTATAGATCCTGGATATAATTTTTGGGGGTTTCGACTCTTTATCCTCATTGCGTACCCTCCAAGTCTCAAAAATGTAGTGTTTTGAAAAGAAATACATTGCGATATTTTTTTTTGACTTTGAAAAAAGCTGATTCTTCGCCCAGTCCTGTTTCAATGTAGCTACCCGTTGTGCAAAAGGTGTCAGTTTGGTATCATGTGACGCGTCATTTTCAAGTCAGTACACATTAGATCCGCCTTTACAAAACATTAACCAATCAGAATAATGATTGCTCCGCCCACTTTAATATAGACATTGCAATTACTGCGTCAATTTTGAATCAGAATACGCCATCAATATTCCTATGGCACAAAAGTGGTATACTTTTGGCGAATTTTTGAGTTTCAGGTGACACTTAAACGGCACATTACTGGCAAACTTCTGACATATATTTGATGACACTATAATGAGATATAAATGACATATTTCTGACACACTTTTGACTTGATTATGACACTAATGTGACTTAATAGTAGCACGCTTCTGACAACATTATGACACAGTTGTGGCATGTTTCTGACTCCATTCTGACACAATTTTGACCTAATTATGATTTATTTTTGACACATCTCTAGAATATTTTTCAGAGCTGTGTTAAAAGATGTGTCACAATTGCGTCAGAACTGTGCCAAAGTAGTGTCAAAATAGTGTCAGAATGGTGTCAAAAGCGTACAACAATTATGTCAGGATGGTGTCATAATGTTGTCACAAGCGTGCCATTACTAAGTCACATAAGTGTCATATCCGAGTCAAAAGCATATCAGATGTCAAAAATAGAGTAAAAAACATACCTGAATTGTGCCAATAACGTGTCAAAGCAGCGTTAAAACATATCACAAGAAGATCAAATCGATTTTACACAGTTGCCAGAACTGTGCCATTATTAAATCACATCAGTGTCATAATTAAGTTGGAAGCATTTCATTATTATGTCAATAGTGTATCATCACTGCTCCAATACTTCGTCAAATAAATGTTGCATTGTCACCAGAACCAGGAAATCGGTCTTCTTATACCAACTGTCACAGTAGCTGAATTGGAAAAGAAGTCGATTTATACCTAAGTGGTCCTAGGTTCAAATCCAATCACCAGCGAAAAGAATTAAAAAAATTTCGCAAGTTAATATAAATAACAAAATTAATTAATTAATACCTTAATGTATAACAATTCAGTACCATGGAAAATAAAATATGTCAGAAACGAGTCATTTTTGCAACAAAGTGTGTTTTTTTTTGCATCAGGAGTGTGCCATTATCCCGTCAAAGACATGTCACTATGGTGTCAAATTTATGTCTGTGATGTGTCACAGTAACATCATAGTCATGTCATAAAAAGGTCATTTCTAAGTCATCTTGGTGCTTAAATTGCGCCATTTCAATGTCACTGTCGAAGGTTCTGAGATGGTTCTGAAGGATGTTGATAGATCATCATGAAAGGCTTTTAAATGAGTTGTGAAGCTTCCGAGATGGTTCTAAAGGCTGTTGAAGGATCATGAAGGCTTCTGAGGGCTCTTAGATGGTTCTGATATAGTCTGCAGGATGTTGAAGGATCATAAAGGGATTTGAAAAGGTTTATGATGATTCTGAGATGGTTCAGGAGGCTGTTGAATGATCACGAAGGAGTTTGACAAGGCTTGTGAGTTTTTTAAGTATTTAGTGATCTCTGATTGACTGTAGTGTTGCCAGAAGTGTGCCATTTTTGCTGTCAGAAGTCTCAAGTCAGAACTGTGTGTCATCTGACGCTACATCTTCTGACACCACTTGCACGGCGGATAGTTGACTGAAAATTATTACTTAGATTGAGTACTGTCCTTAAGGGTCATAGTTATGTACATTGCGAGTTTCAATCAAAGGCTTCTCCCCAAAATTAAAAAATTTGCGATACAAAACGGGCAACGAACGAGTTTCATTTCTCTCAATTTGAAATGTTTACTTTGCTCTCGAAGGAGTAAACTTTCGTTGTAGCTATCACCTGAAGTGATCAATTTTCCAACATTTAGTGATCTCTGATTGACTGAAGCGTTGCCAGAAGTGTGCCATTTTTGCTGTCAGAAGTCTCAAGTCAGAACTGTGTGTCATCTGACGCTACATCTTCTGACACCACTGGCACGGCGGATAGTTGACTGAAAACTATTACGTAGATTGAGTACTGTCCTTAAGGGCCATAGTTATGTACCTACATTGCGAGTTTCAATCAAAGGCTTCTCCCCAGAATTAAAAAATTTGCGATACAAAACGGGCAACGAACGAGTTTCATTTCTCTCACTTTGAAATGTTTACTTTGCTCTCGAAGGAGTAAACTTTCGTTGTAGCCATCACCTAAAGTGATCAATTTTCCAACATTTTTCAACGCGAAGAGTAAATATCTACGTAAACAAAGTGTTGTAGAATTTATCGTAGCCATCTTTTCAAAACTGGATCAAATTAAGTAATTTGATCTGCGCCTAAATATCAAAATTTAACGTCCGATCAAAATTCCACAACGATGATGAATGTTTTTATAAGAAAGTAAACCAAATTTAATTACAATAATGGTAATTTCATCTTGGAATTTCGTACCTAGCTACCTATAGAGAATAAAACAACTCGAGGCAACGTTATGCCTTACGTATACAAAAAATTATTAGCGCGAAATTTCGATAAAATTATCCCTTTTCTGTCGTGTACGTACGTATTTTCCGTATTAATAATTCATTAAAAATGGGAATTATTCAATTAACGTTCGTTATACGTATAATAAGTAAGTTTCTCAGTATTTTTCGAAGCCGAGGGGGTATTGAAAATTATGTATAAAATTCATCGGCTCGTTTAATTAATATATAATTAAACACTTAGAAGTATAGGTACTGTATATGTATGTATATATATATATTTAGGAAGGTCTATACGTATACCAAATAGCCGAGTATATTGTCGTCCTATATGAATTTATCGGCTCGTGGGCAAAAATTATCTTTTGTAGCCTGAGATGCGGATAAAAACGGTATGTATATAAAATTTATAATCGCCATATAAACTCGCGAGGAGGTAATTGTGTGACGTACAGCTATATCTATACAGATAGATATAAAAAATGTCAGCGTGGCAGACGATAAACGCAATAAATCTATATTCGAGAACAATCAACGCAGACAAAATTAACGGTTTCGAGTTTAGGAAAAATGGTAACGCGATATCTTAACTTTTGTAATACCCTATGTTACGTTTAGTCGGCAATAAAATTGGCAATGTTGGACCTCGACTATTAAGACCTAAGACAGCTATTATCTTTTCGACTTGGAACTGCCTCCCCTTCGGGAATACATACCCGCAGATTAAAAAGAACCTATGACGGCCGCGGGCTGACCAAGATTACAATATTATTTTAAAAGGCATTCAGTAAGGCGATAATTTATAAAGCATGAATATTTATTTTTCCATTAAATTTATAAACTTAGCGAACATGCGATTCTACTACATTTTTTTTTTTTTTTTTTTTTTTTTTTTTTTTAATTTTTTTTTTTTTTTTTTTTTTTTTTTTTTTTTTAAGAATAGCAGAATGCAGTTTTTAATAGGTTGACGACCTCCAACAACTGAAAGAATTTTCTCGACTGTAATTTAGGTTAAGATTTTTTTTCAGAAGTATTTTTTATCCTGTGTGAAAAATCGACCAAAAAAAAAAAAAGAGTATAGAATGAAAATTTTTTGGTATACCTATAGTTGAAGTCGAGTGCGTATTACTCCAAGGTAGGTATTGTAGGTAATACGTTTGTGTGGGTTGTAGGCCGTTCGATGAGTGTATAAAGTCGAAAGAATTTTACGTGAAATCTGTATAGTCTAATCTGGTTCAACTTGTGTCCATGTTTCCAGTGAGACTATACCATCGACTGTTAGGTTTTCGATGTTACATTACGTAGGCGTTGAAACTGTATAGATAGATACGCATAGTTGAGAAATGTTTTTCGTTTTAGATTCTTATCGTTTGATGAATCGTGGAAATTGTCGTACTTACCAGACGACCTGTTTATGAGAACTTTGTTTTTTTTTTTTAAAGAAATTATAAACGTGTTTTTATTTATTTATTTATTTTTTTTAAATCGCAAATAGTATCTGATAGGTATGATTTGCTCGATGACATGGCGCCACATTTTAAACGACAAATAAAACGTCGCATGTTGTGCAGTATTTTTCATTGAGTATGTGCTGTGTAGATATTGCGGTTCCTGGAACCTAAGTACGATATAAATTATGTATAATTATTACTTTGAGTTTGAAATAAAGATGAATGTAGGAGGATTTCATTCACACTTAGTTAAAATAACTATTGATCTGGAAAATTTTGGCATCGATAAATTAAAAAACAATATACCTGTTTTCAGGCTAGTTTTCTATGCCACATTGCGAATGAAAAGCAAGCTGTTATGCTCTGTTGACGTATGACATTTGACGGAGGAGGGGAGAATATCAATAAAATTCGTTTTGGGGTCCTAAAAGACTATTACGACCATTTTTGGCCATGTCACACGTATATTTTCATTTTTTCCCCTAAACTAAAAATGATTTGCTCAATTCTATATCGAGCAATATTGATCAAATTTAAGAAATAGGCTTCGAGTGACGTGCCAATTGATATTCTAGAACGGGGGTCACCTCGAGTCAGAATTCAGGTTTACCCGAATTTCAGCATCGGTGGTGATGAAGAGCTCAAATCATAAAAATTGTTTTTTTTTTGAGCCATTCGATAGGGAATTTAAAGTTGTATAACATATCCAAAAACCAGCCTGCTAGGTCGATTAGGAAGGAAGATATGAGTATTTCCCTCGTTTTTGACCTAGAAGAAAGCTTTACCTCCTCTACCTCTCTTCCAAATTGAGCTGGGAAGTTGAAATTTGGTATGTGGATTTAGTCGAAGGCCTTAGATATGCCTTTTGGAGATTTCAAATTTTCAGACCCATTGCCTTCCCCCCTCCCCCTCCCCCGAGCACAGTCTCGATCTTCGTATGACACTCATCCAAATTGAGATAAGAAGTTGAAATTGGGTATGTAGATTTAGTATAGGTCCTAAATGTCTTTTATTATTTTTTTGACATACGTTTGTGGGGGGAGGCGAGTCATTTTCTGAAAACATGACATTTTTGATGTTACGTTTTTGAATTTTGATTTGAAGTTTTTGATTGAAAACTCGCGATGAAGGTGATTAGGAATGATTTTTGCACTTCACGTTAAATAGTTGACGTGGATATGCCTAATTAAAAACATTGAAAAAAGAAATCGTTAAAATAAAAATAAGAAAACAATCAAACAGCAAAAAATTAAAAAATTAGAACTGAAAAAAAATGAAAAATAAAAAAATAAAAAATTTAAATCGAAAAATAAAAAGTATTACAAAAGTGAAACAAGAAAAGTTGAAAAATAAAAAAAATAAAAAAGTAAAAAAAATGAAAATATAAAAACATGAAAAAAATTAGGAATAAAAATATTGAAAAATTAAGAAATATAAGAAATTTTTAAATTACTTAGTAGATACTCTTTGCACGCAAAGAATAAATGTAGAATGAATGTAAATTTTGATGTTATACACGTACGTGGCATAATTTTTTCTCCGTTTTTGACATGGATATGTCTTGGGGCTGGGGGTTGTTTTCTTGAAACGTGACATTTCTGATGTGACATTTTTGTTTTTTGATTAGAAATTTTTTATCGGAAACTTGCGGCAAAAGATGATTATGAATGACTTTTGTGTTGGCATGGAAGGCGCCTAAATTTTTTAATAAATTTTTTCCACAAAGACTTAAATTATTTACTCTGCTTGACGCTGATCAAAATGTCTGCAATGAAGTCAATGGGCTCAATTTGGGGGTAGAATACAAGAGAGGATGATGTTGGGTCAAAATTCAGTTATATATAAATTTGAAGGAAAGGGCGCGGAGGGGCAAAAATTGCAAAATTTGTTCCTTTCAAGTCAATTGATAGAGAATTCAAAGTTGTAAAACAAACCTAGAAGTCAACTTTCCAGCTCAGTTGAGAGGGTTGCTGAGAGGGAGGGGGGAATTTACGAGGAACAAACTCAAAACATAAGAAAATTTGTCCCAAAAATTTCATTTTTTCATTTTTAGGGCTGTGAGGAGGTGCAATGGATCAAAAAAGTCGAGACTTCTAAAGACACATCTATGTTTTGTACTGAGTCTACATACCAAATTTCAACTTCCTAGTTTAATTTGAAGGAAGATAAGGGAAGGCAAAAGAATGAAAACCCTCATATCTTTTCTCCCAATTAACTTAGGAAGCTGATTTTTGGATACGTCATACAACTATATATTGGCTCGCTATTGGCTCAAAGAGGAACAACTTTTGCGATTTTAGTCTCTCTGCGTCCTCTTCCAAAAATTTAGGCATAACTGAATTTTGACTCCAAGGCCAACCTTATTCCAGAATATCAAATGAGTCACCAATCGAAGCCCATTTCGCAAATTTTATCGATTTTGTTGAGTAACGGGCCAAACAAATGATTTTTATTGAATGGGGAGGGATGGGGGTACATATCTGACCTGGCGAAAAATGGTTGTATCGGTCTTCTATGACTCCAAAATGGATTTTGTTTATATTCCTCTCTCATCTGCCATAAGTCGACTGACCGTAATACTTTGGTTTTCATTGGCAATATAACATAAAAAATCTGGCTAAAAATGAAACTAAAACCATTTCAAAAATGAAAACCAACGTCCAGTCCAAAGCCAAAACCAATATCCAATCCGGTTCCATGTGCTAGGAACCATCCTCGCATTGCAATGATTTTTAGAAAATTCTTTCAATGAAACATACATTGCCACATATTTTGCAGGTTAAAAGTGTTAACCTGTGGAAGGAGAGAAGGATAGAGGGCGGTTGGAGGAGTTTCGACATTTCGGTACATGTCATATTTTAATCCGTGAAACAAAAGAGCAATGTGCTGTACTGATTTCTATTTGTGCGAGGGGAGGGGGGAGAATTTTTTGCTTCAAGTATTTTACAAAATTTTTGCTTTCATAGATGAATATAGTGATGTCCCAACACCCCTACCACCACCGATTGGATGACAAAGGACGTCATTCGTTTATGTTTCATTAGTGTTTGTTTAGGTATGCTTCAACTTTACCGAGTAAACAATTTAAGAAAATTTTTTCGGCTTGATGACCGATTGATGAATGAGAGTAAAAATGACCTTGGATAAAAATTCAACTCGATTAAAATTGAGAGAAAATTATCAGAAAGAATAAAAATGCTAACACGTTGACCGACGAATATTTAAAAGTGATACGTTGAAAACCTCGTATCCTAAATAAATTAGGGGAAGAAATCGTAAGTCTGCATTTTTATCACATTTAAAAACCTATTACGATCCTTTTTTAATTAAACTAAGATGCTACAAATTGATACATGAATAATTGAGAGGTCAAAGGAGATATTTATGTGCAGCTCCAATACATGAAATTTTCATGTACAAATTTTAAATACTATTTCCTCGCATATCCCGTAATCTTTCAAATTGATTGCGATTTTCTGCTGTTGAACATTCGAACAGCATTTGAAAACTTTTATCATCATTTGTAATTACGTTTCTCGTGATTTTACGAAAATATTACGGTAATTGATAGAGATGTAGTATATCTCTTAATTTGGATAGGCTACTATAAGCTACTACATCGTCCGCTTTTAGAAATGAAGAATCAAATTTATATAAAATAAAAAAAAAAAAAAACGTGATTTTGAAAATAACCCAGAATGAAATATTAAATCTCTTAATTAGGTTGTAAATCCACACGGGCCAGCTGTCTAAATACATGAACGATATAGTCAAACAAATTAACCGCAGCATGCGGCACAAGATAATGGCATTTCCATGAATTTTGAATATCCATTGCCCAAGCTTAAAGGTATTATTCGGCAACTCCCTTGTATTTTATCAGTCTACGCGCAGTCTCAAGTCTCGCTACTTCTTTAGCCAGTATTTTTCCGTTTCATACAGGTATATTTTATGTATGAAAGTATTACCGGCGCAATACTCTAGCTAAATGTTACTTGCCTGTTGCCTGAAAGAAGGTACACATCACGCAAAAGCCGGACATGTCTTGTTGGTCAGACATACAACCAATTCTTAGAAAAGAAGAACTGGCTAACGTCTCAGGACCGCTTTTTTTTCTTCTTCCAATTCCCGACAAATGTATAAGAGAGAGAGGAAAAAAAAAATACATATACCCGAGTAAGTTTATATAAAAACGGAGTGTACGTATTTCGCGAAAAAGGAAATAACCTCTAAACATGTTTTTCTCATAGTAAACTACCATATTGTATACAGTACTCGACACAACATTCATAATTTCCTGCTTTCCAGATGAAAATAATGTAATTGCTTATTATTTAACTGTTCTCAATTGCTGCCGTTTTGTAAGCAAGTTGAACGATGGATTATTTTATTCGTTTTGTGTTCGTGATTGATGAGTGATGACCGACGATCAATCGCGATAAAAAGCGAATTCAACCTTGACTTTGATCAGAAATGCGATTTTGATAAGTTTTTAATGCTCTGCTACGATTTAAAGGGTAGGTTCTATCCAAAACTAAAGTACTAAACAACCAAAATATAACTTATAACCTCAAAATTGATAACGAAAGAATAGATGGGGTAGAAAATATAATATATCTGGGTCAAAAAATTTCATGCAAAAATTCACAGGAAGAGGAAATTGAACGGAGGATATCCCTTGCTTGGAACAAGTTCTAGTCGCTAAAATTCATTCTAAAAGGTCCCTTCTCACTCAAATCAAAAAGCGAAAT
>FIZR01025577.1:0-10436 GCA_900060175.1 Ferrisia virgata | reverse complement strand
CAAGTGCGATGCAAATTTTTTTTTTTTTTTTTTTTTTTTTTCAACTTATTAACGACGGGCAGCGAAGAAGAGAAGGAGAATGCCGAGTGCCAACTGCCAAGTTTACACCGCTGTAATCATTGTAACGTGATTTTTGTTGCAAATGTGTATGAGGATGAGGCTAAAAACAAATAAACTACGTTTGGTGCTCTAGCGCCTGTGATGTGGTTTTATACTAAAATGCATCAGAATAGACGAGTGCTTTTTTTAAACTGATTTTCTATGTCATATTGTCGATGAAAATCAGGCTATTATGGTATATATACCTACACCAGATGAGCGAGCGAGGGGGAGGGGGTGTATTAACAAAATTCATTTTGGAGTTTTAGAACTAGAAGACCATTAGAATCATTTTTGGCGATGCCAAATTTCAATTTTATTTTTTTACTTTGTTCAATGCTGACCAAAAATCGCTGAAATTCGGCTAATAGACTTAGGCTGGTGGCGGATTGAACATCGTATGAGTGGGGATTACTTTGGATGAAAATTTAGTTGAATTTAAATTTGCAAGAGAGGGGGGAGGGGGTGTTGAGGAGCTAAAATTGCAAAAATTGTTCGTTATTAAGCCAATCGATGTAGAATCGAAAGATGTGTAACTTGTACAAAAATTAGCTTCCGATGTCAATTAGAAGGGGAAAAATGGATGTTTTTTTGCTTTTTAACCTCGAAGAAAAAGTTGTTATACTCTTATCTGCCCTCTAAATTGAGGCAAATGGTTGAAATTTAACGTGCGCATTTACTACATATTGCTAATGGGCCCTTTTGGACTTTGACTTTTCAGCCTCCATTGCATCCTCTCGCAGGGCAAGAAAACGTAAATTTTGCCACGTTTTTCCTATTTTTTTTAATATGTTCCTCTTATATCGCCACTTCAAACTGATCTAGGAGTTGAAACGTAATGTGTAGATGCAGTAGGGATCCTAGGTGTGCCCTTTTGAGACCATAGAGATTCTTCAGTTCCCATTGCACTTCCTCACAACCCCTAAAGTACGTATAAGTTTTTTTGCTAGGTTTTTCTTATTTTTAATAGTTTGATCGTCTCGTATCTCTCCTCCAAATTGAGCTATGAAACTGAAATTTAGTATGTAGATGCAGTAGGGGACCCTAAATGCACTTTTTGAGAATTTCGATTTTTCAGCATCATTATTGCTCTCAACATAGTCCCAAAAATGAAGTTCTTTGCTGGGGTTTTCTTATTTTTTGGTTTTGTTCTTCGCGTATCTCCCCTACGAATTCAGCTAGCAACTGGAAATTTGATACGTAGATGCAGTAAGGGTCCTACATATGCATTCCTGAGTTTTAGACTGTCCAACCATGTTGCACCCCCTTCATAGTCTTAAAAATATAGTTTTTTGCTAGGGTTTTCTTATTTTTAAAATTCGGTCTTCTCATATATCTCCCCCTCCCCCCTCCCCCCCAATAAACCTATGAAGTTGAAATTTGGTATGCGGGTGTATTACGATTCTTAGATGTAATTTTCGGGGGTTTAGATTTTTTAACAATATTGCTCCCCACACAGTCCAACAATGTAGTTCGTTGCTAGGTTTCTCTTATTTTTAGAGTTTGGTACTAGCATATCCCCCCTTCAAATGGATCTATGAAGTTGAAATTCGGTATGCAGATGTATTATGGTTCTTAGATGTAATTTTTGGGGATTTCGATTTCTAAGCATTATTGCTCCCCACACAGCCCAAAGAATCTAGTTCGTTGCTAGGTTTCTCTTATTTTTAGAGTTTGGTCCTTCCGTATCTCCTCTCCAAATGGATCTATGAAGTTGAAATTCGGTATGCAGATGCATTACGGTCCTTAGATGTAATTTTTGAGGATTTCGATTTCTAAGCACTATTGCTCCCCACACAGTCCAAAGAATGTAGTTCGTTGCTAGGTTTCTCTTATTTTTAGAGTTTGGTCCTCGCTTATCTCGTCTTTAAATTGAGCTAGAAACTTGAAATACGGTATGTATACGCAGTAGGGGTGCTAATTTTGCTTTCCGCAGTTTTAGATTTTTCCATCCCTATTGTGCCCTTCATAGTCTTGAAAATGTAATTATTGCTAGGTTTCTCATATTTTTTTCAGTTTGGTCTTAGCATATCTTCCGTTCAAATTGACCTATGACATTGAAATTTGGTATGCCAATGCATTAGAATTTCTTGATGTACTTTTTGGGGATCTAGATTTTTCAGAACAATTGCACCCCACACAGGGTAAAAAAAAAAAAATGTAGTTTATTGCTAGGTTTTTCTTATTTTTTGATTTTGGTCCTCGCATATCTCCCCTCCAAATTAAGCTGGGAACTTGAAATTTGGCATGTGCAGGCAGCAAGGGTTCCACATGTGCTTTTTGTGATTTTCGACTCTGTTTAGCACCATTTCATCCTCTCACCATCCGGCCCCTTGTCAATTTTTTTTATTTTTTAATTTTGATGCTCGTATATTTTCCTTTCAAATTTAGCTAGGAAGTTGAAATTTAGTATGTAGAAGTTGTAGGGACGCCAGCTGTGCCTTTTAGGAGTTTCAGCTATTCGCTCCAATAGCTGTTATTTAAGAAAAAACATTCCACAGCGGTTTTTTTTTCACTTCATGAATGGATAATTCGCTTATCTGTTTTATTTTTTGAAAAATTAGGCTCAAAGAGCAACGCATTGTGATGCTGGTTTTTTTTTTTACCTCGTATGTCTAATTTTTTGCAATTCGTAGTACGTGTTGGGGTGTGCACTATTACCCGAGGTCAGTACTCTTTTGATGGTTTTTGTGCGAGGAAAAAAAAATACATACATACGAACGAAGAACTTTGGACGAACGTGTACTTGATGGCGATGATGGCGGCGTGTCTCGAGTGCATACTACATAATTTCAAATTACCAGCGTAATTGCAGCACGATGCGTATGTGTTGTTAAATGAATCATATTGTTGAATGGCGTTAGCAGTCGGGCCGACAATACATTGCTTAGCTTGTATGTATGTGTGTGTGTGTGTGTGTGTATGGATATGGAAGGAAAAGGTTTGAGTAAACTTGGCAAGTTTTTATTGCCGATATAACTTTTTCGCTTTATGTGTACTTACTTGTACATATGTATATATATGCTACATGAGCTAGTAACAAACGACGATGTATGGGTAAAAAAAAGATGAAGAAACAATAATGATGCAAAGTTTATCACCACCGGAGTAAGTTATCGAAAACAACACCAGCACGATCGTGTTTTAGAAAAGTGCACAGAGCAAGAGGGAAGTTTCTCGTACATATAAAACCATATATACATTACATATGATACGTAAATAGAGTATAGTGCTACAAAATAGAGAAAAGTGTGTTGTGATTTACATGTATGTATGTATGTAAGCGAGTAAGTGACTAACTAAAGCAGCGAATATTGTTGTATATTATGCTCGGTGTTTTACACCTGCCCTCCGCCTCCCATTTAGTCGAGACGACGAGCGAATATGCAATAGTAAGTACGAGTATAAGAGGAGTGAGTGAGCAAATCGTGGAGAATATTTATTTAAAATTTTATACGATAAATTGTTAAGGTAGCGTATAATGGATGTTTGTAAATGAATTAGCATGGTTTGGTGATACGTATTATGTGTCCCTGTATTGGTATTATATTTACTTACATCACGTCTTCGTCGTGCCTTGTCGTCATTGTCGTCGTCTTCGTCGTCGTCGTCGTCGTCATCGTCGTCGTTGTAATAAAGTGGAGTGTAAGGGGGTACCTCTGTAGATATTGGTTCGAAAATATATACAGATACACGTACTAAAATGTATTAGAAGGAGCAAGAAAGATGGATGCAATTGCCAAGTACAATATACGTACGTTCGAATATAACTCGGTGTAAAAAATTCTCCATTTTGATGGTTGAGTAAATGTACTCACTGGTTCGTACTCGATGCAGAGAGAAAGAGAGAGAGGGGGGGGAGAATTGACTAAGAAGCGTTCTTTAGCGTTCGCCATAGATCTACATAATTTTCTACGTCAATAAACTTTTTGCAACTTTGGCCACCGTCGCGCCCGCATTTTCACAAAGTAAACAGCATTAAAATAGTTCCGATATATAAGGAAGTTGGCCATGTATTTGGAGAATCAGCCGAGTGGAAATTGTATTCTGCTCTATAAGTCGATTTATAAGGTCAGCTCAGCTCTCAAAGAAACTTACAACCAACGAGCAACGGTTATTTTTATTACATCCATCAGCGTGTGATGTTGGTGATTTCTCTACTCTGAGATGGGCTGCAAAGAGAGTAAATTTTTGCCTGGCTTAATGGAAACCGAAATTGAAATATTTCTACGATGGCCAGCAGATATCTGAAATATGTGCATGGCCATTGGGTAGTATTTTGATTAAAATTCTATATCCAGTCTGCTACAAGTATATGTATAATACATGTGCAAAGCAGCGCAGAAAAAGCGTATACTTTTTCGTTTGTTTTATTCGCAGATGGAGATGCCAGAATGAACCCGTAGTTCTCTTGCAACGGTTTAATTTTGACATGTACGTGTGGGGGGGGGGGTACATAGGATAGGCGGATGCTTTGGAAATGTTTTTTAAAAATATAATTAATTTACCGGAAAAATGTCGATGATGTTAATCATTCGACGAGTTTACCCTGTTGGTAATTTTTCGCGTTCTTTTTTTTTTTTGCTCGATTAAAAAGGGGTTTTATTCTTTTTTTTTTTTTCCTGCGGTTCGGTTTTAATTAAGTATTTATTTGTTCAAGTACGAATGGTTGATTTTTAAATATAGTTTGGTTTGCGCGTATACGAATGACCAAAAACGTCTAAGTGGAGTTATTAAAAAAATGTTTTCGTGATATTGATTCCACGTATACGTAAATATTACGAGTAGGTATATTAAATGCTACAAGCTTGGAAATAAAATTAAAAAATTGTTGTAATTTACTCTACGATGATGGCGATAATGATGGTGATGAACAACCTGGCTCGATTTCGCTTCGTGTTTTAATAAAGTGATCCCTGCATGTTTGCTTTTAGAGGGTAAAAAGATTTTATGCTCGGGTAAAATCTACCTAGCTAGCTATTCGTATTCGTGACCTTTCGGCTGATTGGGTTAGTCTGGCTTGTAAAGGTATAAATGTCGAAAAAATTAATTTTCAACAATTTTTAATTAAAATTCTTGTATATCTATGTCTGCGGTTTTTTTAAAATAATTATGTCTATTTTGTTGGGTGCTCTTGTAGGTGTTTATTGTGTGAGATTATAACTTGGGGTGTAAATTGGAAAAGGCTTCATAGTTGGGGAGAAACATATTGTACCTGAACTGAGTCGGTTAATGGTAGCGTTTGTTTGAGTAATTGTGAGAATAGTGTTTTTAATATTTATAGGCGTGTGTGAAAAAATTTAATGGAGGAGGGGAAAAAAGAAATTTTTTTTCTGCTTTGTATTACTTTGATAAATTTTTCATAGTACAAACTTTGAATTAATTTCAATATCATTTATGGTAAATTTTTATTAACTATACTTTTAGTCCGATTTGATGCACCATATTGTGAATAAAAGCACTCTGCAACGTACTAAGGACCTGTGGTGGATGGGAGGGGGGAGGGGAATCCGTTTTCAGGTTTTTGGAAGACTGTTGACACCAGTTTGGTCTTGCCAGATATTTATTCTTATTTTTATTATTTTATTTTGGAACTTGAAAAAATATTTACTGAGCTCAATATGAACCAAAATTAGTCGAATTTGGGTGTAGGGCTTCGATTGGCAGAGGATTTGATATTCACAAGTCAGTATGACTTTGGGTCAAAATTGAGTTATACCCAAAGTTAGAGGAGGTGTGCTGAGGAATTGAGAATCGAAAATTGTGTAACATATATAACAAAAAACACCCGCCTGCGACAATTAAGAGGGAAGATATTACAGGTTTTTCTCTTATTGACCTTTGAAAAAAACATGTTGCATGCATATCTTTTTCCAAATTGCGTTTGGGGGTTGAAATTTGACATGTGCATTTAGTAGGATTCTTCAGTCTTTTGGGGGGGGGGGGTTCAGTTTTTCATCAGCATAGCAACCCATCAAAAGCCTAGAAAAAGTAGTCTTTTGCCAGAGTTTTCGTACTGTTTGCTTTTATTCCACTCATATTCTCAGATCCTTCAAATTGAGCGGAGGGAGGTTGAAATTTAATATGTAATTTTAGTATGGTTCTTTGATGTGCTTTTTGAGGATTTAAACTTTTCAGCCCCATTGTACTCCCTCGCAGCTCCGGAAATGTGGTTTTTTGGACGATTTTTCTTGTTTTTTAAGTTTTTGTCAAAAGCATAACTCCCCTCCAAACTGAGCGAGGAAGTTGAAATTTTTTATATAAATTTAATTGCGGTGCCAGAGGCGCCTTTTGGAGATTTCAGCTACTTCAATATTTATAGCTGCCTTACCCAACCACTGTTCAAGAGAAAACTTCACAGAACATTAATTTCCTTTACTTTAGAAAAATCAGCCAATACTGACCAAAATCGATCAAATTTGTGGACTAGGCTTCGATTGACGGGCCATTTGATGTTCTGAAGTGGCGCTGATTTCGGGTCTAAATTCATTTGTGCCCAAATTTTAGGGGGAGTAGGTGTTGAGTGGGTAAAATTTCAAAAATTGTTTCTTTTTGAGTCAGTTTATAGAGAATCCAAAGTTTTATGGGCTCTCTAAAAATCAGCCTCCTATGTCAATTAGGAGGGAAGGTATAAGAGGTTTTCTTATTTTTGACCTTGAAAAAGGTCTGTTCCTCCCCTTGCTCTTTCCCCTCCACCTCACCGGTCATGCTGGGAAGTTGAAATTTGGTATGTAGTAGGGGCCATAGATGTGCATTTTGTAGGTTTCGACTTTTTAAACCCATTGCACCACTTCACCTCCCTCAAAAATGTAGTTTTTTGATCAGTTTTTCTTATTTTTTTTCATCTCCTCGTTATTTTATCTCAATCTCATCTGGTATTATTGAGAATAATATCAAATTTTAATAATTATTTTTCTCAATTATTTACCAAATATTGACGATAGAAGCTGCAGGGGAGGGGGCAAAATCTGCAAAACACATATTCTAAGCTTCTGCTTGAATTATTTAATAAATTTCACCTTTTCAAATTAATTCCAGAACTGATTATAAAATAAAATGTTGATAGAATTTATAGGCAAAATTTCAGCCCCCTACCACAATTTAGAGCTGACTGAGTATGGCAAGTACAAATTTGAAAAATAAGATAAATTGCTTAAAAAAATACTTTTTTGTAGCTGCGAGAGAGTGAAGTAAAGTTAAAAGGTCTAAACCCTACAAAAAACAAGTCCAGATCTTTTATTAAATCTACATACCAAATTTCTACCCACCAGTTCAATGGAGGGGAAGGGAGTATGCGAAAATAGATTTCTTTCAGTGTCAAAAGGTGGAAAAAACGCTCATATCCTTCCTCTTAATTAACATAGGTGGCTGATTTTTTAATGTTTTACAATTTTTTATTTTCTATCGATTTTGTTCAGAAATAATCAATTTTTTTAATTATCCCCTTGTGATGCAAAAAAAAAATATTAAAACAATATCGGCTCATACACTTACCTGTAGATTATTTTTTGTGAAAATTTCGAAATTTTTAGACCCTCTCCTTCTCCACTTGCCTTCTGCGCGGATAGAAAATATTAAATTTTGAACCTATACGTATATGTTACTCAAGTTAAGGTGGAAGGAAGTGATCAACAATTTTTTTGTGGTGTTTTACAACCGAAGTAATTTTTTTTAGCGAGTTTGGTCCAAATGGGTGAACAGACAGCCTTTATTTTCATAGTTCATTTTTGAAATGTCATAGATGCGTCCGCAGTTCAGTTGATTTTTTAACTAATTTTTGTTCATAATTATTATTCGATTGCGAGGCTTTCCATTTCGAAAAATTAGTAGCTCAACTGTTAAATATATTATGCCATCATTCAAAGTCATAATCTAGAAGTACTGAATTCAATTTTGAATTGGAATACAGGTATAAATGAAAAACGAGAAAAATAAAATTTTAGGCTCGTTAAAAGCCATATTTATTGCGTTAGTCTTTCGAACATATTAAAAGCCTGTCGAATGCCCGTACAAGGTCCTACAACATCTTATAATATTATCAAAAGTATCTGCCAACTTGTACCAGGTATAAGGTAGCTGGACGATGGCCACCACACAGCAAACAAACGTGTTATAGTAAAGACCTGACCAAAATTTTATTACTCCAGGGAATGCCGAAGTGTATAGGCTGAAAACATGGACGGTGAGCTGTACGCAGCCAGTAACGACCACAACCATCCCCATCAATACCGATTAATAAAAATAAACGACAGCCTATAAACTTCTTACCGACTGACTCATTTATTTTAATTAACCATCTTATTACATTGGCCGATAGCTGGCTGCTGTGGCTGGCTGTCTAATTGTAATAAGACATTGTCTACTCTATACTCGCTGATCAAATTTCCCTTATTATCCGCCTGGCCTGGGTTGCTGATGGGTATTTCTTCATGTACTTAAAATTCTCGTACGTAATACGTTGACCATAAAGAAAATTTAAAATCGATGGTTCACCCCTTCGCCATCTTCTCATGCGAGGAAAATTTTTTTTTTTACCTCGTGTACTCGTCGCAATATGGTGAAAATGTTTCGATTCAGCCACCTATACGAGTATAGTATATGCAAAATAAGTAACTCACATACGTACACGCACGTTCATTCAAATATTACGCAAATTTTACTCGCCGATAACGTTTTTAACCTTGTGTAATCGTCAATCTCGTTATAAATTATGTATTTATCGTCGATCTTTTAATAAATTACCAGTATAATAATATGATTACGTTAACTGTACCACTGCAAAGGGTGAATGGAAAATTCCATTGTAGCAGAATAAAATATACAATTTATAAGGTCTCTTTTTTTTATCCCTTGTAGAAAAATTATTTCGGTGGAAAGTTTTTTTTTGAAAAGTATGGCTATGGCAGAGGTAGAATGTGTACAGGAGGGTAGCAAACAATAAGGAACGTGAGATGGCAGAAGAATAATATGAACTTTATTCATTTAAAAATTTGTTTCTTACCCTTTTTTCTCTTGTTTGCGATTCGGTGTTTGGAAAGTTTGGTATTTTAATTTGAAAAAGGGGAAATACGCAATTTTTGGACATTTTTGAAAGTTGCACAGGAGTCGAATGGATGTAGTGCAGATATTGGGTCCGATGATTTAATCCTCAGTTCACCGTTCAGCCATGTTGTTTTTAAATTTTAGAAAAATTTTTAAAACGCTTTTTAAAAAGTCGACTCAAGCTGGATTTGTAGAAGGTAGATAAACGCAGAATAAATTGAAAAAGGGGGGAAATCACTCAAACAACCAGCTTTTGACATCCTCTAGCTGAACACCCTGTTTATATGTAATTTTCCACTAACCTAAATTTAGTGGCTCAATTTTGGTGATTTTGTTCTGTATTGAGCCGAGTAAATGATTTTATTCTGGCTTAAAAAAAAAAACTCTTTGCACGTGAAAAGTAAGCATCGAATGAATGTAAGTTTTGATATTATAAATGTAATTGGCACAATTTTTTTTTTTCGACGTTTTGATTTAAAATCTTAAAATTAATTCAGGGTCCAGGTCAACTGTTGGCGAGACAACCATTTCAACTTAAAATCATAAAACCAATCCTTTATAAAAAAAAAAGTCCACTGATGTCACAGCTCTAATTTTCCTCGAAATTTTAACTTGAAATCATAAAATTATTCCTTCATTAAATAAGTCCACTGATGTCATAACTCTAATTTTCCTCAGCATTTCAACTTGAAATCATAAAATCAATCCTTCATAAAATAAGTCCACTAATATCATTCCAGGCCATAAACATCTGTCCACTGATGTTAGTCCAATAATGACGTCACTCTGTTGATGGTCCATTTGTAAAATCTCTAATTTTCCTCAACATTTCAACTTAAAATTATAAAATCAATCCATAATAAATTAAGTCCACTGATGTCACAGCTCTAATTTTCCTCAAAGTTGTAACTTGAAATCATAAAATTAATCCTTCATAAAATAAGTCCACTGATGTCATAGCTCTAATTTTCCTCAAATAAGTCCACTGATGGCAGTTCAATAATCACGACACACTATTAACGATCCACTAATAACATCTCTAATTTTTCTCAACACTTCAACTTAAAATCATAAAATCAATGCTTCATTAAATGTCATACCAGGCCATAAAAATCTGCCCACTGATGTCAGTCCAATAATGTCACACTGTTGATGGTCCACCAATAAAATCTCTAATTTTCCTCAACATTTCAACTTGAAATCATAAAATCAATCGTTAACAAAATAAGTCCACTAATATCATTCCAGGCCATAAAAATCTGTCCACTGATGTCAGTCCAATGATGACGTCACAC
>FIZR01025576.1:0-63682 GCA_900060175.1 Ferrisia virgata | reverse complement strand
TTTTTTTTTTTTTTTTTTTTTTTTTTTTTTTTTTTTTTTTTTTTTCTTTTGAAAATGAAGAAACTGAAATTACTGGTGAACTTTTACACTTTACGTTGTTTGGAAAATTTCTAGAATATAAAATTTAAACTTTTTACGTTACTAATTAAGAAAAGAACACGTTGTGTACGAATAAATATTTTTTTACAGCGTAAGTGTCCTATCAAAATTATGATTGCTCAACATTAGATAATTTTCTTTTTAGACTGGTAACACTGTAGTAAGCCCGTGTTTTTTCTTTACAGTTTACATACTTGATTGTGTGGCAAAGTTTGTGCAAACAAAAAATTAAATTACTTCGATGAATGGGGACATTAATTTATCTATGGTTTACCACTAAAATTACATTTAACAAGTTGTTTAAGATTTATGTAATTTTGTCAACTGTAACAACCAGCGGCGGCGCTTGTTAGGCAATAATTTACTACCCATCTTTTACACTTGTCACCGACATTTAATTCCAGCGTTATACTATAGTAAACACTTCCCGTGAAATTTTATGGAAATTAAAATAATTTGACGGTGTCATTAAACGTGTTTTGATTTACAAGAAACATGCGTTAAAAAGTATTCTCTTGAAATTTACACGAAGAAGGCGTTTGCAGATATGTATGACTTTTCCCACTACGCGGAAATTCCCCTCAAATATTGCTGCGAAGACGTGGTAATTGGAATTTGAATCGTCACGAGATAATGAATCCAGCAACATATTTTAAAATAAATTCAATCACTCGTATTGCACATTAATTGAAACGCCATAGATAATCTGAGTGAATTTCAAGGTAGTACTTCAACGTTACATACTATAACATATACCAAACCCATAAGTATAGATGTATTGTACGTAAGTATAATTCAATGATAATGACGTAAAATTCGCAGTATTAGTTCGAGCCATGCAATTGAAAAGTCGAAAGTTAGACCCTTGAGGGTTAAGTCGAAGTATTGTTATCAAAGATTAAATTTACAGCGTTGATCTTGTCGCCTCGTCGAAGTTACATGGCTTTCGAATTAAATTGATGATTTAAACAATATTGCTCCGTAATAAGCTCTACTTTTGAAAATAATATTTTTTTACATTTGTACTTTGTTGTGTAGCAAAAAAAAAAAAAAAAATACAAGCAGGTACCTATTTCTTTTTGTTTTAAAAACAACTTGAAATTTTGAGTCGGAAAGAAAATAAATTTCGTTTAAAAGTTTCTTTTTTCAAAATTATTCTGCGATACCTACCTATTTTTTTTATTTTTTTTTGAAAAAATAAAAAATATTCGAAACAACCTTCAATTAATCTTTCTTTTGAAATATTTCAAACAGATATACCATCGAAGCACGCTGTAAAAACTTTGAAAAAATTTTTCGCCACTCTTCTGGTTTGTATATGTAATGTAAACGAATGTAGTGAAAGTATCTTATTTAAAATTAAAAAGTACGTTGAAAATCCGAAAATTGAATTTTTTTTCCCAAGCTTTCATCACTTTTCTTGTGTACAAGATGGTGATTTTTATTTATTTATTTTATTTTATTTTTTTGAAACATAAAACTAATCTATCATTTACATTTCATTTATTTTGCATCCTTGTCCTTCAGGAAGATTCACTTTCCATTACATAAATTTTTATCGTACTGTAGAAAAGGTATGAAGTTTTATACGAAAGATAGAAAATTTGGCGAAGAAAAAACACGTACGTAAAATATCTTCAATGCGGTATTATTTTTTTGTTTAGAAGACCATGTTTAATTTTTTTTCAGAATCCATAAGTTCGGTTTTGAATCACCCAATTTGCGTTGTTATTCGTTTTTGGATACGATGAAACTTGTTTTGTTGAAGGTTTCTCTTTCCATGTGCGGATTTTGAACTACCTAAGGAGCTGTCTAGTGTCTACTAATGCCTATAAGGCTATAATTATTGGAATTTTTGTAATATGATCACAACTTTGTTGAAAATATACAGAGAAAAACAGTTTTTATCAATTTTAAAGCAGATAAATGTAAGTTGTGAAATGGTATAGATTTCTTTAAATGTACGTAGGTGGCAGGTATACACTGTACAATAATAACGCAACCAATGAATTATTTGATACATACTTACTAGAAGTTGTATAGGTATTTTTATGAAGGAAAAAGATTAAGGAAAATGAACTGGGTTTATCTGTAAGAATTGCCGAAACGATTTTTGGTATCACTTGTATACGCACATGTAAGGATTACTAGTTTTTCTGGAGAGTGTTGATATCGTAACATTGCATAAAACGACTCCTACATACATATGTACGTCTACGTACAAGGGTATACTTGCCTTTTTCTTCTTTTTTTTCCTGTTGTATGTTTGTTTTTTTGTTTTCTTTTTCTCAGCACAAACGTATTTGTGTACAAAATATTGTACTACGTATAAAATGTTTCACAGTTAAAGATGGTTTTTAGAGATAAATAGGTGAAATAATATTGAGTCTAGTAAGGATATTATAATCAATACTTATTCAATGAAACGAGAAGCATTAAAATTAAACCAAATAAAAGGATAGGTAAGATACTCTGACGTTTAGTGCTACTGTTTCCGTATTGATCTGATCGTTTTTAATTTTAAATCTTTTACATACCTTGTGTAGGGGGTTCCACATTACCTCCCTTCCATTCCATCTTGAAGGTAATTTGCGGGAGAAACAAAACGATTGCATTGTGCCACTAGGCAAGACATATGAGTGAGGGACTGTGGTAAAAAAATCAAGAGTGGCGATGAAGTGGTTTGTGAACTATGACGATATAGGTACAAAAAAATTTAGTTATTAGTTGAAAATTTTCAATTTTTCCACTTTTTTGTGGATTACTTTTGAAAAAGCTTTGATGAGCTTCCCACAAAAATCTTTGAAATGACTAACACTCCGTCTCCCTTCCATGGTCTGAGCAGAAACTTTACGGGTTGCTTCTCAATAGAGAAAAATGTGTTGAATATTATAACATGGAAAACTATGAACATTTAAAAAAAATTATAAATTTCAATATTTCACATTTATTTCTCCCTTTAGACACAATTTTCAGGGTTTCTGCTCAGACCACAATGTGGGAGACGCTCTCCCATTTATCTATAAATTTTAATGGGATGCTCACAATAGATTTTTCAAAAGTGATTCACAAAAAACTGAAAAAGTTACAAATTTTTAGTCGTGTTTTTTTGTATTTATTTTGTTATATTTTACAAACCACTTCAGCTCAACCCTTGATTTTTATGCCATACATACTCGAGAGTATACACTGTGTTTTAGAGCAAACAGCGATTTTTTTCCAGGACTTTTCAAAATGAGCGGCAGTTTTGGACGAAAATGAAATTTTGAAAATAACGCATCTCAGCCCCTTTGAGTCTTTGGATATGCTAATCATTATACATGTATGTCTCATGAGTTGACCTATCACTGGTTTAAGGAAAGGTAGGTTAATGCGAAACAAGCGGTATACTGTCATCCTACGTGTCTATGTAAATTGTAAAGCTTGCTGGAAAGAGAATATTCGACTTTGTGGCGAAAGAAAATTGTTGAAAAGTATCTACACTGAACTACAATTCGACAGAAATCACGCAGAAGAAAGAAAATTTTGTGAAAAACGCGCACAGAATACACACGATGATTATACTGTAATTCTATTTTAGTTTCTGAGATTTACCTACCTACCATAGCCAGCCAAGCGTCCATAAAGTACGTACATTAGTGTATTCGATGATTTGTAGGGTGTCACTTTTACTCCTAACTTAGATACACATTTGGGAATAAGTTGAAGATGTAATTTTTTTATTAGATAAGCACCTAGCTTTTTTGTTAAATTTGTCTTTTTTCCTGTAAAGATGTAATCTGCGATGTACTTTCATGATTGATCGAATTTTGTCTTTTTTTGGTGTAGCCTTATATTACGTTGTTTCACATTTCGCTTATTTGTCTTTGTATTTCATTTTTATTTGGGTGCCTTTTTTCTTTTATTAGATTTAAAAGATTTAAAAGGTAATGTTAAACGAGGTCTATTTATCTTTGTGAAAATGTTGACCGTTTACCTGGTTCTTGTTTTTTAAAGTTGGACTGCATATAATTTCACCTTGGTCGAAAATTATCAGAGAAAATTTAAAAGAATATCTTGTGAATAAATTAAATTGTCAAAAACCTGGGTTGAGCATGGGACTAAGTAAAATACAATTTTATTAAAATAGATATCCGTGTAGGTCGCGGTCGGATACGTCTACGATCTACATACGAACAAAGAACAATTTATATTTGAGTGGGGGTGTATGTTGATTACAAAAAAACTTTATAGTATTTTATGCATATGATCGAATACCACCTATCTGTATGATAGTTTCGTGAAGATTTCCTTGCATTTTTCATTTTTCAATTTTGTAAAAGTTTTTTTTGGTAGAAAATATTTTCTAAAGATATAGAACGATACTTTGGATGGTTGAAAAATAATAACGGAATTTCGATCATATTGTAATGTGGTTCTGTATTCATTATGTAGCGAAGCATTCGATTGATTTTCAATTTACATGTAATAAGCAGTGAATTGTATTTTGCTTAAATTCAAAACTTTTATTCACCGGGGAGTACGAAAAGTTTTCAACATAAAAATTTTTCTGATACGTGTAGTAAAATATGTGTACAATAATCTAGCATAAAAGGGAAATGTTCTAAAGAAATAATAGGAATATATTTCTGGCGATCCCACAACGTAACGTACACTTTATGGTTGTGTAGAACATAAAAAAAAAAAGAAGCAAATAGCAACTTTCCCCTTCTTACGTAAAATTTCTGTAACATTTCATTCGCGCTGTTGCATTTACAAGTATGCGTAGTTTATTTTTCAAAATTGTTTTTATCCTCAAGCAAATAAATTACGATTTTTTTCCTTCTGTCTCGAACCCTCTCTTTCTATATATTTTTTTGGAAAGAAGAATATATGTATCTTCGTTTCTATTCTTCTGATACTTTCTCATTCATTTTACATCTCACGTTTGCGTATTCTGATAAATACGTTTATTATGACGTTATACTTCAAAATATCTTTAAATTTCTTTTTTATCGCTTACAGCAAAATTAAATATTGGCCGAACAGCTTTTATTTGAGTGTGAGAATATTTTTTATTGAATTTTTGGCATTTTCAATTGTCTTCTTATCGTAATTATATTTTTTAGTGAATAGAAACGTTACGAGGTCAATATGTATATACATATATCTACCTGCCTACCTATATATAATCATGAATTATTGAGAAGCAAAAGTCAGCTCCTCAGTACATATGCCATTGTTACGTGATACTCAGCTTTTTTTACTGATAAGATATCCGAGTGAGAAGGATGATTCGGTCCTTGGCTGGCATTTTTAAATTACCCAGACAATGGAAGTTGGTCCCTGTGGTCTAAAAACTCACTGTTAAAAATTTGGTCCCCTATAATAATGTATATTGAAAGAGAATTGAGCCTTTGTGCCTAAAAACGTTGGCCGCTGGTTCTCGCAACAAAACAAAAACGCCACGTGAAACATAAAGGGGCCCTTTTCAACTCATTTTGTACCAAAATGCGTCTATCAATTTTAGGAAAAAATTTGTCAGAACTTTTCATATTGGGAATTCGATCAGCTACATATTTTAATTCAATTTTTTTTCCATACCATTGGTGGAAAACGTGTTTAGGGGGCATAAATATTGATGTTAGAGGAGGAGTTCCACGCCTATTTTTTCTGAATTTTTAATATGTTTTTCAGGAAGTGGTGTATTACAATTGTATGAAAAAAATTTCAACTTTAAATTTTTTCATTGTTTAGCGCTAATTTGTCTGGATTAAAATTTCCAACTGAATTTTTTTAAACCTGCAAACGTAATGGGCCATATTAAAGATCAGCTCTGGAATTTTTTTCAAATTTTATTGACCATATTTTGATCGCGAAATATGCATTTCAAAATCTCAAAACCAAATATCTATTAATTTAAATGTTCTTTCAGACCTGGAATAATGAAAGAAGTTTTTGTCTATTATGTAGTAGACCCATATCAAACATATTTTTAGCCTAATTTTCTACGTCTTATTGTCAATGAAAATTTGGCTTTTATAGTCTATCAACATACGGTGGTTGAGGGGGAGAGGGGCATTAACAAAATCCGCTTTGAAATCCTAGAAGACTATTGAGACTATTTTGAGCCACGTCAGATATTTATAAACTAATAAATTATTTTCTCAGCTCGATAGTGCATAAAATTGATAAAACATGGGGGGAAGTCTTCAATTGGTGGGTCATTTGATATTCTGGAGTACAGATAACAACGAGTCAAAATTCAGTTATGCTCAAATTTAGAGGAGGAGCTGGTGAGAGGCTAAAAACGCAAAAATTGTTCCTTATCAAGTCAATCGATAGAGAATCTAAAGCTGTATAACATATCCAAAAATCAGCTTCCTACGTCAATTAGGAGAAGATATAGGAGGGTTTTCCCCTGTCTTTTTGACCTTGAAAAGGACTATTCCTCTCTTATCTCCTTACCAAATTGAGCAAGGAAGTTGAAACTTGGTATGTAAATTTAATAAGAGGTCTAGATAATTATGCTTTTCTAGGGTCTCAACTATTCAGCTTCATTGCACTCTCTCACAGCTCCAAACGTGTAGTTTTTTGGTCGCTTTTTCTTATTTTTTGGGTTTGAGGAAGTTGAAATTAGGTATGTACGATTAGTAGGAACCCTAGACAAAGTACTGGAATAATAAAACCAACTTTAAATTCGTGTTCAGAAGGATAAATTATCCCTATTTTGATACATCGTATGATAGTTTTAAGTGAATCTAAAATTTTCAATTTTTTATTGATTTCATTTTAAAAAAGTCATATTTTATTGGTAGGTTGGTAGGTAGGTGAGTACTAAACTTAATTTTAGAGGATTTGAAAGAAACTAATGCAAAAAAAATCAGATCAAGTTAATTATAATCGATAGAATGAATGGAGTTCAAAATTAGTCCAACTTCTTATAAACTTGGAGGTGGTAGTCATTTCCAAGACTGATTCTAAGGACATGATATTTTCCGAGCACCTCTATTAAAGACCACATTTTGAACAGTTGAGTGGCTTTATTCATTTTCTCTCTTGTTGCCCATATTGGGGATATACCTGGTCAATAACTTAGTAATGTCGTCTAACGAGTTCTTTCATTTTCAGTGTACCCAAATGAATGCTGCTTGCTGTGTAACTCTTCTTATTACATTGACCACAGGGACACTGGTTTACGACGCGATTCCCTTCGGAGACCATTCTATTATATAATTTTTGCTTCTCATTTACCGCACAAATATTGTGTTAATGGTTTATCGCAATAACTGCAATAGTTTTTGTGTTCGACAAGTTTCACTCATTCCGTCATTAAGCTTACGAAACTGCTGCGAAATTACAATTATAAGTATGCCGCAAAATGTGTATACGAACGTGAGTCGGTCGCCAGCCGAATCCTTGCTTGCAGATTGTAGGTATTCGTATGTACTTACTACCTATATGAATATTCCTATTTCGTGAATAACTGTAATTTTAATTGCGGATCAGATGATATTTCATGTTTATTTATAACTAGTATACTTTTAGGTACGTAAGGTACATAGAATTAAAAATTTTTTGTAATTTCATGTACTGCATAGACGCACATAAAATTTAATTTTCATTATTAAAAATTTTAAAAGCCGCTGGTCTATTTTGTCGAAGTTTGAATGATTCTGAAAATAATCGATATTATGAAAGGTGAAGGTCCTCAATTTTCAAATGAACTGCCCTAATGAAATCTACTTTGCTGTGGTAAAGAGATTCTAATTCAATTTGTATCAAACTGATAACATTGTAAGTGATATGTTTGAAGCGTGTTCGACTTGAATAAACTTTTTGATTAATGAAGTACGGTTACGTAATCCGTTTTTCGAATATTTATTGTTAAGCGTAAACCAAGTGCTGTAATGTATCGTCTTAATGGCGATTATATCTATGTACTTTTTCATTAGTAGATCTAGATACACTGATGCACCATATAGAAGCTTAGAAAAAGCTGAATTTTCTCAGAGTAGAAAAATTGTTGATGATTTAATAATTTCATGACACGTGAACGTGATGAGTTCTGCGCCAAAAAAGGTATAATCATAATATAACCTGAAATTGGTATATTTCGTTATAAGAGTCAAATATATGATTTTTATGTATTAAATGATGGCTATTACATTTTCGCAAGAAAAGTGAAGAATATTTATAATTTGAGCAGCACGAGCTATTAATTTAGTTTTTGGTTGCGTACATTCATTTTAGCGAATATAACCGATTACCAAGATAGCGCGTATTTACTCGCTTTAATCTTTGAAAAATGTTCATTCTAAATCAGGCGAATAAGTTGTGTTAGAGCGAGAATTCAGTTGATGATTCGACATTGATAAATTGGTTTATGAAAGGGAAATACTTATACAATGGTTCTTATAAGAAAAGTTTTTAGGTGGTACTTAACTTACATAAATAGTATTTATAGTTTATACTTGCTATTATTATTGTTACTTTATCATAAAGTATTTTTAAAAGTACGAAAGTGATTCATTTCGGATGAAACTAAGGCTATTTTTGAAATAGACGAGTTACCGTTACCGTGTCCAAAATGATCTTTTCTAAAATTAACTATAAGATAATGGAATGAATTCACTCAAAATACGTATACCTAATTTTTCGATGTTGAACGATTGCATGTTGGTTTATACATTTAATTAAGACCAGATATATTTTTGATTGGGAAAACTTTTCATCGAGTTGAAATATACGAGTATCTTTGATCATTTGAAATTTCTTTCGAGTTTTATGGCGTCTTTTGAACAATACTTTTTGAAGTTTCGTAATGTCGATTTTCCGACGCACTTGATTTGTTCAACCTTCAATTGATCCGTTTCCTTCAGTGTAGAATTAAAAGTTGATTTTCGCTGTTCTTATCACTCTGCGCAGAATTTGTTTAGTTAATATTTGTAACGTGACTTGATATAATGGTAGAAAATTTCAGTTAGCATATTATCGGCATTGTTACATGAAAATTGTTATTAAGTTGGACGTGAAAATTTTCAAGGGTATATTTTCGCATTAAAATATTGAGTGTAATGGGTATTTTTACTACCACGTTTCCTCCTCCTCTGAGCCTTCACTCGTCGACTCGTTGTCACCACTTCTCATTATTTTAAATTAAATTATGAATTATAATAAACTTGACTTTAATTTTCCATGTTTTTAAAAATTCACCAAAAACTTTTAAATCAAATTTCGAAAAAAAAAAGACGTTTCAAGTTTAAAGAGCATAAAAAAAAGGGAAAAGTCCTTGAAAAATTGTGTGGTTTAAACCAAAATCAAACTTTCATTAATTCAAAATTTCATATTATTGTCTATATGATTTTCAACATGCATTGAGGGCAGTGCAATAATGATATTTGTGTTCATTTTTTGACCAAAAAAAGTGTTTTTTTTTTTCTACCGACAATATGGTCCTTTTTATCCCATTACATGCAACTCATTATTACATGTAAATAGAGTTAGTTAAGAAAGTTGGGAAAACCGGGGAGAAGGGTGTTAGAACAGGTTTACTTCTACAATAATTGCTAAAATTCCAATTTTGTTAAGTTTGGCGCAAATTTCGAAAAAAAGCTGTATCTTGGAAATTAAAACAGACAACATGGTAACATGGTCCCTTTTTACTTGGATGTACACTACTAAAACTGAAACACCGAGATGGAAATCTCCCACCAGAGGGGTAAAGGGATTACCGTTTAAAGTTTTGACCTTTTTCCACTGTAGAGGCGCTGCGCACTAATTCTAGCTTGACGGTCATTGGTCATAGGTTATTCTTTTTCTAGGTATAAATCTGAAAGAATCTACGTCTGAGATCTCGACGAATTAGAATTATCAACAGGTTGAACAGGAATTAGTGAACAGCGATGTCTCGAGTAACTCCGAACAAAAGGTTTGGGTAATCCTCGTACTTCTGTGCTCGCTGATTTCCATTTTGCTAGGCAGCTTGCCCCCAAACCTGCCCTTATGAGGTTGAGAAGAGAGGGTGAAAGTGATACTAATAGTTTTTGCACATTTGTACACGCAATCATTTCGTTTGTGCACAATCCCTCTATCACCAATTAAAAAAATCTGAAACCTTCGGCGAGGCTGGAGATATGCGAACAACACCCATGCGAGAAGGAGGGGGGTTAAAATTAGTGTCAATCGTTAGTGCTGGTTTGTGCATCCCTTTGAATAGGGATTGAAATGGGCCTGGGCTGAGTGACATCCAATTTTCAGGGGGGTGCTGGGGAGTTGAAACTAGTGTCAATCGTTTGTGCTTCGTTAGTGCTCTTTTGCGCATAAATTTATTTTATTTATGCTCGCCTCCTTCTATCCCTATTTAAAAAAGCACCCTTTGGTAGGGCTAGAGACATGAAATTTTCAGGAGGATGCCCTAGGAGATTGCAAGTAGTGCCAATTGTTTGTGCTTTGTTAATACTCGTTTGTGCACATATTTATTTCATTTGCGCTCACTCCCTTCTACCCCTATTTAAAAAACACCCTTGAGTGCTGCTGGGGACATGCAATTTTCAAGTCCATGTTAGGGACTCTAAACTAAAGTCAATCGTTTGTTTTTTGTTGATGCTCGTTTGTGCTCACAATTATTTCATTTGTGCACACCATCTTCTACCTTTATTTAAAAGAACGTCCTCGGACAGACTAGAAGTGTACTAAAGACAAGAGCGGATCGCACACAAACGAAATAAATAAGAAGCATTACGGAAGCACATGAACGATTGACGCTAGTTACCACCCTGTAGGACTCCTTTGAAAATTGCATATCTCCAGCTCTACCCCAGAGTGTTTCTTTAAATTTTGGTAGAAGAGATACGAAACTAGTTTCAACTGCCTACCACCCGCCTGAAAATCGCATGTTCTCAGCCCCGCCCATTTCAACCTCTTTTCAAAAGGGTGCACAAATAATTGACGCTGATTTCAACCCCCACTCTCATACGCGTGGAAGTGAGGCTCGCATGTCCCCAACCCGTCCAAGGTTTTTTATAGTAGGAGATGAAGGAATTGAGTACAAACTAATTGAATGTAGACGAAGCACAAACGATTGGTACCACTTTCACCCCTCAGCTACTTATGTGCAGAAAAATTTTAAAAATATTTTGTTAAATTAATCAAATTTTTCCTATAATTTATATTACAGCTGGTTTTAGTTTTATACCAGCATCGCACCTTTACGAGCAATTTTTTTTTAATGAGAAACATGCGTTTTTTCGCTGATGTAATGATTGAAAAATAAAACATAAGGTAGAAGTAGTTCTTGAGGTTAATTTTTTTTTGTCGTTTTTATAACAATGATTCATGCGTCATTGATAAATTAGTAATCATTTCTTTTTTTTGAAAAGTGAAAAATTTATTAAGATGGACCAGTTTCATATCAAGATATTAAAACGCACTTTTATTGTACATTACTTACCAGTAATAATGTGATGAGCTTATACTTATGGAATAACAATTTTTAAAAATTCATCATCAAGTAATTTTTGCGTAACCTCCTGAAAAAAATTGATAATACTCATTTTCATAATGTAAAAAACAGTTCCATTTTGTTGGTACCAGTTGAGCTTCGTAAAAACGCCGAAATACTTCAATAATTTTTCGTATAGTGTAAAAAATATCGAAACCAATACTGACTGGTAAAATGTTGAATGAAAAATTTACCAATATCGTAACCACGTGTGAATTCTTTTGCATGAAAATATTAACGCTTTCAAAGATTCGATTACTGAACGCAGGTTTATTATGTGAAATCATAGTATCGAACTACTACAGTATGTGTGTGGGTACACATTGAAAAAAACGAACGAAAGTACAGCTGGGTAGATACCATGTAGGTAGGTAGGTAGGTAGCTACTAGCTAGGTACTGAGTAAATTTCATGATGAATTATTTGGGGATTGAGATGTCCTCTTTTTTCCATTCGAGCGATTTTTTCTACTTTTTCTACTTCAGAAAGGTGCGTTATTTTCTCGAAAAATAACGTGTAATCGAATTAAAAACTGATTAATTTAACAGAAATGATTTTTTGCTTCCATTCCTTTTACTTTCTTTTAAACTTACTCGCGAGTGAAGTGATACAACAGTATAATCGGAGTGGTAAAATATCTTTCGATTCACCAGGGATACCGTATTCAATTCGAAAAAAATTCAATTGTACGTTTTTCGAATGTTGTTTCTATTGAGAAAAATATTTTATTAAAAATTTTTTGGTGCTTATTGCGAAGTGCGTTTTCGGTAAAATTTTCCAAACGTTGATTATTTTTCGATTTTCAATAGCGCAATTTTTGCTATAAAACTTGATAATTTTATTTAAACTATAAAGAACGTGAGAAAATCGGTATCTCACTATCTCTGATAAAGGCCCGAGGTGAATTAGGGAAGGGGGTTGTAACGTAATAAAATGTGTTTAAAATCGGCGTTCCATTCGAAGATATAGATTCCTGTATACGTGAGCGAAAGTAAATAGCTAGTGAGAGTTTCCTTTCTGTGAGACTTCATTAGCGAGTTTAGTTGCAAGAAAAGAAAATTCAAATCAAGCATACAAATTGTAAAGGAAATAATGGTGTAGCTTTTTATAACCGCTTTTGAAAATACTATTCTTTTGTTATGAATCATTCATCAATTGCATGAAAATCGGAGTAATTGAACCAAGTATTTCGTTTCTAATAAATTTTCTATAATTTCAAATGCAAAATTTTGGGAGTAAGTTTTATAGGATTTTCGCGAGTAAAGACAATAAAACGAATATTCCGAAAATCTTGACGCATTTCTCTTTCATTTAACTCTCGTTAAATTTACGATTTTAAATAAAAATTGAATTGGCACGAAAAAAGCTTTTTATACCGAGTTTGGAATCTCCTTTTTTGTTATGGTTTACTGGTTTGTTATTGAGGGTGCGTTGACGTTGATATATAATAAACCAATTTTTTTTTGTATTATTTCGATCGAATTATCTACATTTAACGATGCATGTGAATTTATATACATCTATTTTTTTTTTTTTCTTCAAAAAATTCCGTTCCAAACGAAACCACTCGAACAATTTGATTATTGCATGCAGCGATTGATGAGACTAGGTGTAATCGAAAACCTGTAGTTAGGTATTTGAAAAAAGAAGATAATCGAGTAGGTCTACGTACATATTATTTCGCCGTCTATAGGTTGAAAAAAATAAAGTGCAATTTACGTATACGTAGATTTAAAACATAAATACGACGAGTCGCGTTTAAACGTATAATGCAATCAAAGGTACCTAAACCTATTTATTCACGTGAGAAGTTAAAATGCGTAAAGAGTTGGTAAAAGATGTGTAACGAATTATCATACGTCGGTATTTGTTGGGTTTTGAAATAAGGGTATAGTATAGAGCCATCACCGCACCGGGACCGTATCAAAAGGTATTTTGCTTTCTTGAATTAGCAAAATTCACGAGCATTTGACAGTAGATGGAAACTGAAACTTTTAGTTGAAACATTTTATGTGAACAGAACTCATGATACTATGGTTCATGATTATGAATTCAAAGTTCATCATCCACTAATGACAAAGGAAATGTTTTCCGTATGAGCAAATTATCGTTGTAGATTAAAATGAAATTTTACTACTTAATGGCCATCTTTAACGTAAACTTTCGCGTAGTAACAAGTTTCCTGTCACTGAAAATGATTTAAATATTCACATTGTTCTGAAATATTGCGTTTGTTGCGAAGTGGAAAGTGTCAAAAGTTTATGCTCGACTTGTTTGCGCTATCATTTTTAGTCTATACATTATTGGACGCTTGCATAAGTGTATATACGAAACTTTGAATTTTTTTCAATAACCAACGAGAGTGATTGAATGATTTGAGAAAGTTGCTAGCGACGCTTCGTACGATTAACGTTAATCATTATTAGATATCGTATTTTCAGTTGAAAATTATACCTCTACTTTTACCGACCATGGTGTCATCTTCAACCTGATTTCCTCAAAACGCAATCCGGACTATACTGGTTCATTGACCTATAGTTAATGGATGAAAATTAGTACAGTCTTTTCTAGTCGACTCTGAAGACTGAAATTTGGTATCTACATACCCGTATATTTTTTTGAGGTTTTGACTTCTTTAATCAAAATAGTTGGGTATTTTATGTACGTAATGCACATGCTGCATGTTCCTCATCAAGAACTAAAAATTTCATTTTACGTTAGCATGGAAATTTTCAAATGTATAGTCATCGTGTTTAAAATTGATATCAACAGTTCTTCGGTTAGTGACCGATGATCCTGCATAGACATACGTATAAACCGTAGTTAATAAATAAAATGAACTTTGTTTGAATTTTGTGAAAAGTTGTAAAATTCATAATGGCGTCATTCTATAACTTGTTAGGTTTATCGTCCATAAAATAACGTTTGAAAATAAGTTTGCAAATTTAACAGTTGACAATATTTTTTTATTTGTGACGATCTCCGTTCGGGCGCCAACGTAAAAAACAAAACATTCCTAAAGTTTAAAATTATACTCGTGTAATAGCTCACTGGCCTTGTTGACAATATTATCCGCCTTTAAATGAAATAGAAATTGAGACGTTTCGGGTGAAAAATACAATGTATATCTGTGTTGACCTTAATTTTAACTGATGTTTCCTGAATTATGAATTTAAACGTGGAAAAGCACGTTTTATCAATTCTATTCCTCGAGCCCGAATTAGTTGTGCTGCGTAAGTAGGTTATAAAAGGTATAAAGATTTCTTCTAGGTGGTCTGTTCAATTAAACTAATCGCCGGTCAATTTATGAACAAATACCCAAAAACTGGTAGAAAGTCTTATATCCGTGACTTACATTATTATTGTGTAGTGGAATTATTGCAAAAAAAAGGCTTCCGCTCGCCACAACTGTGAAAAGCGATTTAACGACTGATTCTTAATCTAGAGTGTATTTAAACAAAAATAAGCTTAGGGGCCATTTTTTTTAGACCCTCCCCCTCTGAGGATCCACTTGTCCTTCTTAAAAATGCACTTATCTCCCTTTCTATTGGTTTTACAGAAAAATTTTTCAAGTAAAAGTTTTTTCTTGAAGAATTTTCCACATTTTTAGTTCTTACAAAAATTGCATTTGGATGAACCTTTGCGCTTCAAATCTCAAAAATGTATTCATCGAAGTGCTCAAAATCAGTTATTCTTGTTCATTACAAAAAACATCGAGTATAGCACAAAACTAATAATTACAAAAATTATTTAAAATAAAATGTAACATCTAAAATGTTAAGCACAATACCCCTACCCCTCGCCCCCATTCGCAACCCAAATAAGTGATTCGACCCCGTCTCCAAATTAAAATTTTATCATGGAAATTAGTCGGCGATCTCTAAAAATATTTTCAAGCGCAAAAATAACTTCTCATCCCAACCCCTCCACTTTTCATGCCTCAATTTTCCATAACCTAAGTTGGTCACGTCATGGTCTGTCAGACCAACCGATGAGTTAACCCTGTTTATTAGACACTGGTAGGCGTACCGGGCTCATTTCTTTGCATACATTACTACGATGTGTCGAACAAGTTGCTTAAGCAACTTGTTCGACACGTGGTCGCATCCTTGGTCTGTCAAACCAATTCGTAAACAGCTGTTATTGGTTGATCTAGTAAGCATACCAGTGTATCCATATGTGTGTATAAAATTTATCTATTTGATGACAGCATTGCCTATAATGATTTTTGACGGCGCAATTTATACAATTTTTTACGGACCAATTACCTTTAGTTTTTTTCTTTTTTTTTTAATTACAATAAAATATTAAGCATTTGGATGTCGAGATGAAAAAGCAAATACGATGTACTAGTTGCCTGCATAAATTTTAAAAGGATAGATGATTCACTACCTAAATATATCATGCAATTATTTTCATTTCATAGCAATTTTTTTTTGATATGGAAAAAACTCCTTTTTTGTAGGTAGGTCAAAAATTGACAACCAGTCGTCAAATATTAATAATTAAGCCAACATTTTCAGCAAATAAAGGTGGAAGAATAGTAAATCAAGCTTAAATTAGGTTTTGTTCCAGTAGACCAAGGATGCGACCCAACAGGTCGTACATTTTTTGGGGTTGGTCTGCTGGACCACGATGCGATCAACCAAGTAATTTATTTGTAAGGTTTGCGTAGTTGTTGGTCTGCTTGGTGAATTTTCAAAAACATTAAAAACTAAAATCAAATGTAAGGAGGGTGCTAATAAATATCCATTTTATACGATAATTTGACATGAGTTTCGAATTTTTGATTGTTCGATTTTTTCAGTCACGAACTCTTGGAATTTGGAGATTGAGCCCACCAAAAGAAAATATGAGGGTAGTTTTTAGGAGTGGTTCTCGCACTAGAAAATATTTCTGAATACCGCTAACATGTTTGACGATGAAATTTTTCCATCTGTAGACAGGGCAGAATCACTTATTTTTAACATTGATACGGGGAACGGGGTGAGGGGTAGCGGTATGCGGTCAACATTTTAGAAGTAAAATTTTATTTTAAATACTTTATGTGGTTACTAATTTTGTGCTACTTTTGATATTTTTTATAATAAACGAGAATAACTTGATTTTGAGCATTTCGATAAATACTTTTTTGAGATTTAAGGCGCAGAGATTGCTCCAAATGTAATTTTTGTAATAACTAAAAATATAAAGAATCTTTCAAGAAGAAACTTTTACTTGAAAATTTTTCTTATGTAGAATTTATGGAAAGGGGAAATACGTGCATTTCGAAGAAAAAGGAGAGGAGAGGCTAGAAAAAGCGATACTCAAGCTTCTTTTAGCTTAAATACATTCTAGATTACAAATCAGTCATCGAATTGCTTTTTACATTTGGTACAGGCGAATGCGATTCTACTATACTTTCAAGGATCACGTTAAATTGAACGGGCAAGATGTGCTGTTAACTAACGCAAAACCTTTTATCTGTATTCTAAATGGTTTTACTCGAGTGATTAGTGAAAAATTAAAATTATTTCGTGATTTTATCGCTATTTTAACAAGAGAATCGGTCTAGGTACTGGATAAAGTAGGTGTTATGTTTCCTGGCTCGGAGTTTTTTCAAGGAGTCATAATTAACATCCCTTTCCCTTCAAAAAAAAAGTCAGGATAAGATACTGTTCAGAGATCAAACTTGTCGTAGGGTTGGAAATTTCCCTGAACGGCTTTGTTCGTTGCATTTATTGTACACATTAAGTAAAAAAATTAATTTGAAAAATTAGGCAAATGTATTTTCAACTCAAAGAAATTACGCTAATTTGCAATTTGATACGATTCCATTCAAATTTGATCATTAAGTTTACAGCTTCCTTATTGTATCGCTTGAAAAATGTGAGCATTCATTTGAAATTTTCTCCTTCGTTACCTTCTATTGCAAAGTTTGATTGTACGCTGAGAGTAATGTCGAGACAAAGTTGGGGTGTACTGTTGCTTCGTCTCATCGTTCGTCTGCGAGCTATGTGTGTGTGTAATGTGTATACTTCTATTTAAACTCGGTAGACTTGGACTTCGACGCGACGCTATGTCAGCGAAAGCGTATTATTTGTATTATTTGGTGCAACGAGACATTGTAAACTTGATATTAAAATTTGGAGATTCATTACGAAATAAGTCGAAACGGTGAAGTACTTAAATTTTCGAAATAAATTCTAAATTTTGCGTATTTTCATTAATCTTATTTGTCACATAAAATGTCTTCAAAGTACATAATTATCTTCTCTTCTACCAACGTAAAAAACACATGTTGTATCTATTTAACTGGAAATAGAATTATAGTATAATACCGATAGCAACATTCTTATACTGTTAACCATAAGTCATAGCAAATTACGTGGTACAAAATAGTCGTGTATCATGCGTTGTCAAATACGTTAGTAAAATAGCTCCATTTGCAATTTAAATTAAGTAGGTATTTGCCAAATTGATTTTATTTACTTTATTTGATTTAAATTCGTTATTGGAGAAATAAAATCTTAGTCTGGTCCTAACAGAGAAAGGTTGATAAACTCAACTTCCGGCGAGGCGTATAGAATGTATCAGTAAATTTTATTTTAATTACTGCTCCCCAACATATGGGACTTTTTCCATCGGTATTTTTTTTTTTGTTTTGGTTGGTTTATTGTATGAAATTTCAATTACCTGTAAAAAGCCTGTTGCACATAATTTCAGTTTCAAACTTTTTCTAAATTTTTAGGTGTATTTAAAAAACAAAACATAATCCATCTTGTTAATACGCGATCACCGACAAAATATACTGTGAAATCTCGCTCAATATTTATAATCTACTTGGTTTTAAAAATCGATCTTTCATTTTACATAAGTTAATTTTGAATCGAGGTAAAAAATAATAACCATATATCACATACGTAAAGTTTTCAATTAATCTATACCACTTGCAACATCCCAAATTAGCCAACTTTAAAAAAGAAAACTTGCGTTATAGTCCAATCAAATTAGCATTAAATAACGGAAAAATTTATGGCCAAAATTTTTTTTTCACAGGATTGTAGCATACCTCCCCCCCCCCACCGCAAACAACACCTCTGAAATCTGTCAAAATTGAATTAGTGCTTCACTCCCAATATCCCCATTTCTACCCCCCAAAACAAGATTTTTTATCAATAACTTTGCTCAATTTTGTTCCTAAACGCGATAGAGAAAAAAAATTGCATTAAAAAATATAGCTGGTAAAATTTCCAATAAAAAAGGTTATTACATATATTTTTCGAAGATCAATTGAAACAGTTCAAAATCAGTTTGAAAAGGACGTGTTACACGCTAATATGATTGTCCGCGTAATGTTTCTGTCACATGGCGAGAGCCAACGGCCAACGTTCGTAGATATGTGGGCTCAATTCTCTTTCAGCGTACCTGAACGGAGGATTTGTCAAATTTTGATTTTTTTGCAAATGTGCAAATGTTGGGGTTACAGTAGTTGCAAAATGACTTCAAAGTGATGTGCCAAACATTTTGGTTTTTCAACTTAATCTTTCCAATCTACAAAACTGTCTACAAAATTCAAAAATTTTTTAAAAATCGAAAACCATTGTTTTTCTTAAAACTATGATGGAAATGCTTTTGAGACGAAACGCCGCGAAATGAATGTAGCATATCAATTTTATGCGGTTAAATGCATTATTTCAATTTTACCTGTAATAGCCGATTTGGTGTTGAGTCAGAAGCGAATATCAATGATCCAGAGTTGGTTAGTTGTGAAAACTGTGATGAGAATGAATCTATTTTATAAAATTAAAGTAATTTTAAAGTATTACATGTTATTCAAACAACAGCTACTTCTCTAACATGAGGTAACATAGCATTTAGTCCCTGTGATTTGTTTAAGCATGCTGAAAAAGAATTGAGCCTCCTTATCTACGAACGTTGGTCGTTGGCTCTCGCCACGCAACAGAAACACTACGAGGAACATCATGTTAGCGCGTAACACGTCCTTTTCAAACTGATTTTGAAGCGTTTCAATTGATTTTCGAAAAAAATACGAAATAATCTTTTTTACTAAAAATTTGACCAGCTATATTTTTTGATCCAACTTTTTTTCTCTATCGTGTTTAGGAACAAAGTTAGGCAAAGTTATTGATAAAAAACCTTATTTTGGGGGCAGAAATGGAGATATTGGGGGCGAAGCATCACTCCAATTTTGGCCGATTTTGAATCTGTTGTTTAGGAGTCGTCACTTTTTGTGCTAATTTGATTGGACTATTATCTAATGATCACTTTCCTGCACCCGTGTATTATATACTTTTCAAATTCATCTACATCTATGACTGAGTGTACATCTTTGTAAAATTTTGGCTCATTTATTATTTTACTCTATTTTTCGGCAATTTCTACGCGTACTGCTGAACTTATAGCCGGGGAAAATCTGGCTCCTGCGTTTCCTTTTCATCTAGCTTAATGTATCTTTACCTATGCTACATAAATGATTTAAGAATGAATCATTTTCATAAACAACACTCTAGAATACAGATACACGGACAATAATTCATAGGTATTGTAATCCTTTCAGTCTTGAATTGAATATTTTTGGTAATTAGTCCCCAGAAGAACATACATTATGGTGTACTCTCTGTGGATTAAATAATTTTTAATTTAAGCTCCTGAACGACTGAGCGTAAAATTCAAGAATGTTCGTTGTACAGCGCACAACGAGAAAAAAAAAGAAATGACCGAATGTTCTCCCTTGGTGGGGCGAAAAAAGATATAATACGAAAATCGGAAAACTACAGTCAGGATTTTTTTCTTTCGTTGTTGGGGCATTATTTTTATACGGCACTTTGGGGAGCTGGTAGGTATAGTGTTTCTTTACATGTGCGGATATTAAATTGAACGAGGAACTAACTTTTTTATTCTTAAAAACGGGCTATCATTTGTTTTATTATTACTTTTTTTTGTTTTAATGCGATGAAAGTTCGAGATCACTTTTGTATAATTTTTTCTTACATAGGTAAAGTAACCAAAGGAGTTTCCGTTTTTCACCATCAAGTCAAGTGTTTCAGTCGGTACTTGTACTTATTTGTAATTTGAATATTCTTGTTTTTAATGGAAGTTTTATGACGTGTTTTTTTTTTAACCAACATCTTGAATATGTACAATACACGTTTTATGTAGGTTACCTGAATCAATGTGTCATTTTAATCCTATAAAAATTCCAAAACTATAATGTATTGTATATAACTGGATATTAATGTGTAAGATAGAGATGCCATCATTTTATAGAATGAAAATATGTACTCATAAGTCGCTGAATTAGAACAAAAAAATATTGCAATGTGTGTGTAGGCTTTTTATGTGTAGTTCAGCACAGCGAGTGTTTTAATTAAGAAATAACTTGAGGGGCAAACTACTTGTACGAGTATGAAGAAACAAAAATGAATTACGCAATTTTCAACATTCACTTACTTTAAAGTTTATTAAATCATGAATGATATGAACTGTGAAGTGTTCTACTTTAAATTTGGCCAAATACCTGCTCGATTTAATGCTAATGAAGCTGAAGTACGAAGCAAAACTCTTTATGTACCTAGGTATCTTAGTATCTACTTATTTTACATTTTTATTATACTTTTTGTTTGAGAGAGATCGAATTAATTTCTGTCTTCATTATTGAATCAGTAAAGATAACTTCACCTCTAAAAATTCAACTGGCATAAATATACTTTGTTACCACACATATTTATGATGAATGAGCGGACATTAATATTTGAGTAGATTTTATGCCGAAGTTAACGTGAGGTATATGCCTGCTTGAAATTTCTACGTTGCGTGCTTTTTTGTACTACACTTTTTCATCATGACAGAAACCTTTATTGCGAGCCAAGTTATAAATTTTCTGCTGCTTACAAGGAATATTTTACCTGTTAATGTATAAAATCTTCGACAGAAATTCTACCGCAATTAATGGTTGAAGATATTAAATTTGTAGGGTTCGATATTCATCCATCTAAAACAGAAAAAATTACAATACTCTACTTAATTATTAAAAATAAATAATAAAATCAAAAACTTATTCGTTTTACTTATTCATTGGTTTCTAGTTTTTTCCCTTCAGACCTATCCGTCTAATTGAAAAAGTAAAGAAAAATAACCTACTTTTTTTATTTTCGCAATTTACAAATGAAATGTTTAATTTGTCGTTTTAATATTCATATTTTTTCATAATTGTACAGCACTGTTAAAAAATAGTAGCGGAAAAAGGTTCTTTTATTTTGACAACCACGTATAAATAAGTAAACAGAGAAATTAACTCGAAACGAATAAGCTTGGTAGCGAAAGTTGATACAAGATTTTATTTTTGAGTGTGCCATTTGATTACTGTTCGAGTAGGTATTTAGGTATTTAAATTGGTACAAACGTATTTCAATTGCTTTCATCTCGTCATTTATTAAATAATTAAAATTATTTTTTACTAAAATATTCGAAATTATTATTTTTCTAAACTGGTTTCTCCACCAACAGAATAACAAAGCTGTGAAAAAAGTATCTCGTTTCATTTAATTTCTGCGTTAAAATTTTTCATTTCAAACGAAACATCCAAAGGTCAAGAATAGCTTTAACACGTAGTTACAGGTTCATGTAGCCTTTTTAGCTATTTAAAATGCAAAACCACATCAGAATTGTGAAACGTGCGATTAGAGGGAAAATTTTCTACAATATGTTATAGGTATAGACTTACGTATACTGAGGTACCTCTAAAGTAGTAATTATACGATTTTATTCTCTTGCTATTTTCAATAATTAAAATTTCTACATCTGATTGGTAGTTATTCACGTTTGAAATTTGTAAGTCTTATTTGAGGTTTTCAATAGGTATCTAGTGCGTAGGTACAGGTACGTCTAATTTGAAGAAACATCGCAGAATATTTTGTTTGTAATTAATTTTTCTTTCAAAAATACTATAGATTTGCGTAAAATTACAAGGTAGCCAGGAATTTGAAATTTCTCTAAAAAATTGAAGATTAATTTCGTGGTAGCATGTTTTGTATTTTTGGTACGTATGTTGCGGTGAAATGATGTACCATTCAACAGCATGCTATGATTGGATGAAAAAAAACATACCCTGGTTAACTTTGAGTAGAAACCCTACTATAAAAACTTTCGTGACCTCGGCTTGAAAGGGGGTGCAGCAATGGCTACTCGAAATAGAGTCATTGTCAAGAAAAAGTAGTTATACCCTGTAAAAATGGTCTAGGACCTCGGCCATAAAGTTAAAAAGATACAATTTGAGTTTCTACGTCTCCATAGTGCAATTCTGGTTCCATCCGAGACCGCTTCTGTCCTTCTACCAGGTGATTAAAACGTTTCCAAGCATTCTGGAGCCTCTTTCTATAGTTTCAATTTCTCCAAGATTTTAAAAATACTCAAGAATGGCGGGTTAATGAGCTTCAGCAGATGAAAATTTTATTTTAGCTTATTGACATCCATTTTCACAGATTGAAATAGTTTTCCTAAAATTCTCAGCAGGACAGTTGAAAAATTTTGTTTATCGATTTTGAATTAAAAAGTTAAAGAATAAATTGAAAAATTCAAAATTTAACTACGCGCGAACGTTTTTCCACGAAAATTAGTATACTTACTAATATTGACCTTCTAAGTCGATCGAAGGGCATTCCAACAGATAAAAGTAGTTTTCACGAAATTTTCAGCCGAACAGTTGAAAAATTAATTGTTGTGCCGATTTTAAAATAATATATACTGTGAGGAGGAGTGAAAAAAACATTCCTCGGATTTTGACCCAACTAAAAGAGGGGGTTAACTTTGAGTTTAAAACTTGTCATACTATATTTTGAGCCCCTAGCTCATAGGGAGGTGGTTATGGGTCCTTGAAGAAGAATCATTTTCGAAAAAAACGTAATTTTTCGTCATTTAAGTCCCTTTAAAAATGGTTTAGGACCTCGGTCACGGAGCTAAAAAGATACGATTTGAGTTTGTGCGTCCGCCAAGTATATTTTCGGTTCGATCCGACACCACTTTTAGCTCTCTACCACAGGGTTGAAGTTATAGATGGCATAAATCGAGATTTTTTATTTAAAAAAAAAAATGCAATTTAAAGGTCCATTACCTGAAATAAGTGTCCAATTTTTTTTTTTTAGCTCGAAGAAGCAAATTTAGGTCGTAATAGTTGGATAGTTTTGCATACCATTGCTGCCAATCTCATTATTTAAAATTATTTCCCTAGTTGGCAGCATTGCTACGCAAGACTATCTGACTATTTCGATCTAAATTCACTTACCATTTCGGTACCAATTTTGTAAAAATTTTGAAAAAATAAATTTCAAACTCAAACGTTTGGCAAAAATGTTCATGTTTTTACCAAAACACGGAAATTTTGGGCTTTTGTTTGGTAAAAAGAATTTAAAGAAAATATCAATTCTTGGTTGGGCTCAGAAGTGCCAGTGTTCTAATCTGAATTGAATGGCGTATCCAAAATACAATTTATATTTTTAATCAATACCATGATTGTCTCACAAATCCGCTTTAAAAGCAAAATTATCAACTATGGACAAGTTATCAACTGTTGGTACATTACCTTATTTGAACTCAAAATGATCATTGATAACACGTTTTCATCATTACCCTTCACTTCAGCAATTTTTAAAGAACAGATGATCAAGCGAAATATTTCAATTTTACCCCACATAAGCGATTTTTCCAGGATGTCTTAACAAACGGTTTTTTGTTTATTTTTCAAAAATTTTTTCCCATCATTAAAATTTTTTTCAGCAAGTTCTCAGTGAAATGGACCGAATACTCTTAGCTTCTTCTATTTAAAATCAGTTAATCTAACTTTTACCCGAATTCTCAACTGATATTCCAACATATTTGAAAAATTGCCTTTGGGGGGGTTTAAAGTAGATGAAATGTGTTCTTCGTGATGAAATTTTTTTCGAATTATTTTCTCAACTTCTAAAAAATTTATTTTTAAATGGGTAAAAAGAAATCTTTTTTGAGTGGTCCTAAAAAATCGTTTGTGGGGTATACTTAAAATTAAAATATCGCGCTTAATCGTCCCAAAATTAATGTCTTACATCCATCTCAGGGGGGAGGCGGTTTTATTTTAAAAAATTATACTTTTTTTTCATCCATCCCTATTGCCCTGCTAATCTATAAGTATGATTTTTTTCAACACGAAGATTCGAATGAAACACGAGAAATGGAATCTGGCTCATATTACACTTCGACGCAACAATGTTTCGGTTCTCTGTTGGCTAATTTTTCTCACGTACAAAAGATATCATGAACATTGAACATTAAGTTAACTCCTGTTTTCTGAATAAATGCATTTAGGTATATCAGTTTCCAAGTGGTCAAACTTTTCACGTACCTAGCTACCTACTACCTACCCACCTACCCACCTATCTACCTAGTACCACCTTTCTACTTCCGATCCACGTCGAGTTATCGCATCTCGTATTAATCATAAAATTCGTAACTAGTTTGATGTAATCTTTGGTACGCTTTTAGCGATATAATAATTTTCACTCGTCGCATTCAAGCTGAGCTGATATAAACGTGAATTTTTTTCTTCTTCATTCATGTCACAATTGTGACTTTTCATAAAAACAGCGCTTTTTTCTTCTAACCCTTCACTTAGGTACGTTGTTAAAATTGCTTTCCGTTACGACAACAAAATAAAACCGAGATACAAATTCTATAGCCCATTTTCATAAGATTATACATCGCGTACATGTACCTAACATACGTATAGGTAGGTAGGTAGGTGCCACCAACGTACTGTACGTTTGTGTATGGTACAAATTCATCGTTATATCGAATTTCGCGAACGCGATTTTTTTTATCGTGTTTTTTCGTACACGTAACGTGTAAACTATACTTCCGTCGCGTCGCGTAGTTTAGCTTGTTTATGTTAAATTTTTGTTGCTAAATTGGTTAAATTCATCTTGAGACACGTTTTAAACGACGATATACTTATCCATTTTAGTGTTGTACGTATCTATATGAGTTTAACGATGATTAAAACACGTACCTGAAAGTAGAATAGGTAAACGTCTCGAGCTTTTATATTAATATTTTTTTTCAACGAATGTGATTGAAAAGTACACACTTGGATTGGAATTGATTTGTATACGAGAAGTCATAGTATTGGAAAATGTAGACAAATTATTTTCAAGTGAGCTAAAAGAAAAATAAATTTTCTAATGAACATTATTGTGCTTCGATCTCTAGGGCATTTTTATCAGTCGATGAAAAATTTTCTGACAATGATTCGAATCGCCGTGCTTTAATCTCATACTAAAATTGTGTAGGTATGTTCGCTATTGGGTTCTGTACGTAAATAAGAGTAATGATTCGCTAAAGAAAAGAATTTTTTCTACACGAACGTTATTATTAGCTTTATTCGACGTTTTGACTGGTATACAAATATACGTTATACATAGATCAATAGGATATTATAAAAGAAGAAAATTGACATCTTTGATGAGAACCAGAACATAACTGCAACCCGCGAGTTTAGATTTTGTGTTTGAAATTAAACTCTTGGAAGCTGTCATGAACACTTGCGATCTCGTAGCATATACAAAAACTAGACGGTTACTCGAAGCACGTACAACAATTTGGATACTGGCGTTTTTCCATTATGCGCGAATAAGTATATAGATGTATATAGAATCGGAATTGGAAAACAAAAACAAAAGTATGGTCGATAGGCTAAAGAACCGCTTGTATATGAGAATCTAAAATTCAAATTAACCGTTAACAAACGAATACTTTTGGCCTACGCTCACTTTATATGTACAAGTTGCCTATCTAATACTGCTACACAACTATACCGTTATTCTCCGGAGAAATACGCGGGTAGGTATCTAGCCTTAATCAATAAAAAATGAGCTTTTTAATAAAATGTCGTATGTATTAAAAATTCACCATCGGCATCGGTTATTTAGAATGCTTATGCAACGACAAGTAGCCAAGTGATATTATTGGGCACGTAATTTAAGCTTTCTTAATACACAGTGCCGATGGTAAATGTTTTATGAATTTATAAACCTTAAGATGATTTCTAGACGCTGCAGTGACCTCTGTCCAGCTTTATTACATTCTGTCGCAAAATAATCATTGGTACGGTACGAATTTTGCGGCTTTTTTTTAATATTTTACACATTTCCCACTGAAGCAAATGTGAAGTGATGTTATTTTGTAGTCTTATATTTTGCCCGAATAAAAATTCACCTTTTAATAGCATCGTACAACTATACGACAGAAAACAAAATAAAATTTGTAGCCTGATTTTTCATGTCATATTGTCAATGAAAATCAACCTATTAAGGTCTATTGATCTTCAGGGCAGATAATTATTTTTATTTTTTTCATGTTTTAATTTTTTCCCGAAGACTGAAACTATTTACTCTGCTCGATACTAACCAGAATCGTTTCAATTCGCTCAATAGGCTCAGTTCGGCGGCGGATTAGATATACAGAGTATTTCGTCTCAATAGCACCCCCTTTGTGCCACAAGCAGACCAACACTAGTTGCACTCATGTAGCATGAATTGACTATTCAAAACATTGCAGGGGCTGTGTTACAGATCTTTGAATTTTTTAACTTCAAGAAATTTGGAACAATTTTTAAAAACTTTCAATTTAAGAACTAAAAATGGTAGAAAAGGCCAATTTACGCCACAATGTTACAAATACAATGCAGTATTTCTGGTAAAAAAATTAAGGGCATAGATGGCATGGTTCGTAAAATATGACAAATTTAATGTAAAAAAATGATTGAAAGATTTGAAAATTGTCTAAATTTTTGTTCATAACTCTTTAAAAACTCTCTTTCAAGTACCCAATTAAAAAAATTTTCTTGAAGTAACAAGGTACTCTCCACCACTTGGCATAATTAAATTTTTCCCACTTTGTTTGGATATGTTAGGAAAAAATTTTTTCCTTTTTTTCAGACAAAAAATTTTGATGAAAAATATATTTCGACAAAAAACGTTCCTTTATTAAAACAGTTGCTCGATTTTGATATTTTTTGTCTAAATCAATTGAATATTTCAATAAAAAGAGCTTTTTGTTGGAATTTTTATTTCTACGGAATTTTTTTTTCAGAAAAATGGGAAAAAATTGTAACAAAACAATTTTTTTCCAACATACCTAAACAAGTTGGGGAAAATTTAATTGTTGTTACTTCAAGGAAAAATTTTTAATTGGGTACTTAAAAGAGGTTTTTAAAGAGTTATGAACAAAAATTTAGACAATTTTCAAATTTTTCAATGATCTTTTTACATTAAATTCGTCATATTTTACGAACCAAACATCTATGCCCCTAATTTTTTTTACCAGAAATACTACATATATTCGTCACATGTAAACTGGACATTTCTACCATTTTTAGTTCTTAAATTGGAATTTTTTAAAAATTGTTCCAAATTTCTTGAAATTAAAAAATTCAAATGCCTGTAGCACAGCCTCTGCAATGTTTTGGATAGGTAACCCATGTGTTTGCTCTATTTGTGGTATGAAGGGGGCACTATTGAGATGAAACACTGTGTGTATTTTTTTGGTCGGTTTTTTCTATTTTTTGAGTTTGTTCCTCGTGTAATTTCCCTCAAAATTGATTTTGTAAGTTAAAATTTGGTACGTAGATTTAGTATAAGTTCTAGATATACCTACCATTTGTGGGTTTCGAGTTTTCAGCTTCATCGGACCCCCTCACAACACCAAAAACGTTGTTTTTTGCAGGTTTCTCCTATTTTTGAGATTGTTCCTCGCTTATCTCCGGTATGTAGATTTCGTATAACTCCTACCTACATGTGCCTTTTGGTGTTTTCGACGTTTCAGTCTCATTACACCCCCTACCCTTACCACTGATCAATAATTTACATAATTATAATATTTCACGAATTCAGACTAAAAAGAATTGCGACTTTTTTTCGATTCACCTAATTATAATATTTCACAAAAACCAGGCTAAAAAAGCATGTGAAAATGTAACGTTGAAATTTCAACATGATAGATTTATGTACGAATTTCAAGTTCAAACAAAACTCAAACACCACATTATAAAATATATGTATTACGTATACTTAGTCGATGATAGATATAGAAAACAAAATTTATTTTTGTGTACATTAAAATGAAATTTTTTCCGTTCTTTTGAGATTCCTTTATAGAAGAAAAAAAAAATTGACTTGGAAGTTTTTCGAAAATCTAGTAAATATTTGGACAAAACATTATGTGGAAACGGTTTTTAAAGAAAGGAAAGCTTCGAGGAAGTGAGAAACCTTGGTAGAGTACCTATTTTCTCTTCTTTTAAGAAAGAGAAAATTTCTAGAAAAAAGATTATTTCTGCGTTAGAGCGTAAAATAGACTTGTATCTTGTATGTATTAAAGTGAAAATGTCTAGTGTATACAGTTTCCTTTTCGTAAATTACTCGTATTTCTTGTCGAGTAGACTTTTTTTTTTTTTTTTTGAAATGTTGAAAATCTCAACTGTGACCGTGTATTCTCATTACAATTACAACAATGATGTTTGTTCGGTAGATATACCTATACCTATCCAGTATCCCACTGATTCAAACTATACGTAAATCGCCTTTAAGTAATTAAAACTTTTGAAAAGTTGCAATTAAAACAAGGTAGATAGGTATTTGTTCTCTATGGTCTGGTGAATTTTATTTATTTTGACCAATGTCTTGAGACAATCGTTCTTCTCGAAATACAAATAAAACTATAATCAAATAAAATGTATAGGTAATAGGTATCCATCAATATACTTATCTCAAAAATCGTATTTTTTACTCGACGGTACTTTTTGTTTTATTAGATAGGTACAATTTACAAACTTCAACATTAATCAACACGATCTTATGGCAAATTTTTCAAATAAGAAAATACTGTGTAGCGTCGCGTCGTATCGCGTCCCTGTACTACAAATTTTGAGAACGATTCGAATTCCTTATTTTAAACAGGATGGTATCTAGTTTATGCGTAGAATACGTTATAAAGGAAATATAAGTACAAGAATTATGATTCGATGGTTCTGAAATTTAACGAGTTAATCTGATACTTTATTACACGCAGTGTTTCATTTATAACTTTCATTTGGTGATTTTATTGGTTTTATGTTCTCGTGTACGAGCTTGAAAAAATGTCATGCTTGTGATAAATTTCTGCGCTGTTTTTCCGTAATGTTAATCGTGAAAAAGTAGCTAACAGAGATTCCGAAAGTTTTTTCAACATTTCTTTCTGCGACAAAAAGTATATATTTCTCAAGAAGTCGATACTTTTTTTTTTTTATGATCATGTTGCTTCGTTCGTATCACTAAAATACGAAACATGATTTGATCAACGGATAAAAACTTTCAAATTTCAAATTACAATGAAAAAATTTTGCTTGATGAGCATTACCTATACGTTGGTGTGTTGATAAAATCTTGTCAGCATCCTTTATCCTACTTGTGTGAAAATTTACTCCTATAATATACGCAAGAACAAAGGAGTTACGTACGTTATCTTACTATTTGGCACGTGAAATTTTGTAAACATATCTTTTGGGATGTCAAAAAAAAGTTAGCGTAAAATGATTAATCCGGCTACATTTTTCGTCGACTTTTTAAAAATCCCATAGCGTATAGAGCAGTCTCTTTGTTTCGTGCACGAACATTCAAAACACGAACCCTGAAAAAACTATATGAAAATGCGCGCTGTATGCTTATTTATACGTATAGTACCTTAGTACCTATACCTAACCTACGTATGTAGATGTACTCGTATGTAGGTAGGAAGGCAGTTAGGATGATTTGGTATTATGGAAAAAGTTTTATGGTCAACCTGCGGACAGAAATGACAAAAATTGACGTCTATTTATACTTACATTTACTTTTTCGCTATGTACTGGAAACCTTACAATCTTTTAGTGCAAAAAATTTCCACATATAACTGAAATAATATCGTCGATATCGTACGTATTATATATGTACGTGTAGCTATAAGCATTGAAATCGTACGTAAATACGTGTGGTTAGATTTAGCTAGATAGATACATCCGTAGGTAGGTATAATAGGCTAACGAATCAGTTTGAACGTTCTGAATTTCCCATTTGAATTATTTTCTTGGTTCATTTCATTCGTGTTTTGAATTTTTGCTGTATTTTAGAGGTTTTCATCTTTTTATACGCAAGCATATTTAATCTACTGAGTATGAGGTTTTTAGGTGGTAGGTACCTGTATCTATTTATTTTTTTACTTAGTAACGTTGTTTTGCGATTTATGGATAAATAATTAATGATAAGCAGATGTACATATAAGTCGTAGGCGTATTAAATCATTTTCAATTTAATATTCAGCCATGCAGAATAAAACCATCCTTCACTCATGCAAACATCATTTGTTTCACTTTTTAGCTCAATTTTTACTTCTTAAAATACGAAGTAGGCGTTTGTAGGACTTAACGAGTACCGGAGTATCCAGATATCGAACTGGAACTGTATACCTAACTCAAGTGAGTATTCGGATACATACCTGAATATAGAATTTCTTCAGTTTGATTGATGGTTTAAAATTTTACCTGACAGTACACTTTTATACCTTGCACAGGGGGAGATAGATCAAAATGGGAGGCGGCGGCTCAAGTCCACTTCCCTTCTTTCTAAGAAAAAAACGAAGGTAACGGGGTGGTAGGAAAACGAGTCGAGCCAAAAAATTGGCGTTCTAGCATCTCGAATGATGAATAAAAAGGGTCTCCTAAAGTGGAAGAACCTATGACCAAGTCTATGGTTGACCAAGAATTATGAGTAGAACTGAAATGAGTTAGTTTATCAATATTGAATAAAGAAATATCATCTTGTTCCAATATCTGTTCGATGATTTCATCTTTTGAGTTTACATAGTTTCATGCCCAGATGGGGCTGTGGCTATTGAAATCACTTATAATGAGGAAAGGAGGTGGTAACTGGTTGATGATTCCTTCGACGTCTTGTTTTTGGATAATTTTGTTGGGAGATAGATGGAGACGGCAGAGTGTAAAATTTTTTTTTTGGAAATATAAAAAGATGGCAATGACTTGTAGGCTAGTTTGGAGATAAATTTCTGAATGTATGATAGAATTTTTAACAGATAATATGACAGGCACCCATTAATCTTATACTAATGGATACCTACTGAGACCATTTACTATTTGTCAGAAACTGACTGCTTTACTTTATGGAGCGTACAGCGAAAAATTCTCACATCTATTCCATTCTACAACAAAAATAGTAAATAAATCAATATTGTTTGTACGCGGAATACTGGTATCATCAGTTGATTTAGTTGATTGCTTGTTACCTTGCTTGCTGCCCTTATGATAAATTGATAATGTTCAAGTTCAGTAGATAACTAAACTAGATGCAGAGGTAGGGGGTAGTTCAGCTGTACCAGCTCCGCGCATGCGTAGAAAAAATATTTTTATTTCCTTGGTTGTAGATGTTCAGAGAAAATCTTGACATTGAACGAGCAGTTTTGTTATGATATAAGCTACATCTTCAACATCAACAGTCAGAAATAAAAATATCGCTTTGCGCTGCGCATCTCATTTCGCGCATAATTCCCATGAATTCCTATATCTTGTTTGACTCAACAGGGTTGGTAACAAAAAGTAGTGGAAATCAACTCAGAACGTATCCGCAGTACGAAGTTATCTTCGTTACATCAATCCTCACTTCTTCATGCTTGACAAAAATTTTTACATATGCTATTAATGATGTATGTATATATTAGTATCCCAGCTGGCAAAATTAGGCAGCGTTACTGATAGGGTAAGGTAGTGTGCGCTAAGTCACTAACATACCAATACACAAACAAATTTCCTTGTAAAACGCACAAAATTGCTTTATTGTGTTGGTGCACGCAGTAGTAGCTGTGAGGTAGCATAGGGTGGCATGCACTATCAAGCTTTTGATGGAGGCACTTTCTTTATACTACTACATACACTACTTGATGTAAAACGCTACCCAGTTACTACCAGCTATGCTACCAGTAGCGATGAGATGGTGTGCAGTAGTGTGCGCTACCAAGTAGTTTAATACTAGGGCTACTTTTATTCCACCATACAGTACTTGATAATGTTTACTACTCATTCACTGCCAAGCCTTTTTAATAGCGATGCACCATTTCCACTGAGATCTGAATTCCAATTTTCAGTCCTCATAAATTCCAAAATTCGATATTGTGCAGTAAAATAGATGTACCTGTGCGAAGCTAGAGCAAAAATTTTGGAAAAATTGTACTTTTAAGCGTTTTTTTTCATTGGATACTTTTTTTGCCAAAGGCAGAGTTTTCAAGAGAAATGAATTTTGCGTTATTTTCTTGTTTTAAGGTCGCAAATGAAAAATGATTGTGCGTATTTCAAGGAATAATGTTAATTTGAAATAATGGAAATTTGAAAAGACACTGAATCGGAATTTTAGCCATTTTTAAGAAATTTCAGCCATGTCGGTTCCATTGGAAATTTCTGCAAAATTTCTCGAAAACGACTGAGCGAAATTCGATAAATTTTGGGTATGTTGTTGAAAACAGTACTCTTGACACGTGTACAGAGCCTTTTTTGAATTTTTTACTTCAGATCAAAATTATTTGAGTTTGAAGAAACTCGGAAAAAGTGTTCTCGTTTAGCATGATAATATTCTCGCTAGGTGAAAAAAAATCCAAAAAAGGGTTATGCACACTTGTCGGGGGTACTGTTTTCTACAACATATCCAAAATTCATCGAATTCCGTTCAGTCGTCTTCGAGAAATCCTGCAGAAACTTCTAACGGAACTAATATGGTTGAAATTTTTCAAAAATGGCAAAAATTCCAATTGAACATCTTTTCAAAAGAATGCAACTGTTTTATTATTTCGAATTAACGTTGTTCTTTGTATTTCGCTTAATTTTTTTTCATTATCAACTCTCAAAGAAGAAAAAATAGAAAAATTCATTTGTTTAAAAAATACTACCTTAGAGATGGGATATGCTACCTTTTCAACAGGAAGTCCCACTTTAATTATCAAAAACTGCATTTTCAGAAATACTCGAGGAATTTATGCATTTTTTTTTTTTTTTTTGGATCTAATAGCCTAATTTCTAGGAAAATTAAACTTTTTTTGTCTATGGGAAGGGTTTTAATCCCCAAAATCTCCCTCGCACACAGACTTAGGTTTGGATAAAACTGTAAAATTTTGAAAATGCATATAGTATTTTTCCACTAATATCTAAAAACATTGTTGTTAATCTTTGCTCCGCTCTCCTGTAGTGCTCAAAATCATTTGCATTTCACGTTCAAATATTATTTTATTTCATTTTATCAGCGACATTTCGTTTTCATAAATGAAAGCAGCTACAAAGGTGAAAAGATAATGTATTTTTAATTTAAATGTGAAAAGAAAATGCAAGTTTTTGCTTCTTACATACACGTTATTAATTTTGTAAAATTTCCCAAGTTTCTTTAAACTTCTGAAATTTGTAACATTTTCTACACAAAGATGTTCGAAATTATTAAAAAATAATTAATTTTTAAGTTTAAATTAGGTGCATATTTATTTTTCTTATTCAAAATTTTAAAAGCTAATATTCCTGGGTTTCCACCATGAGGGTATTGTAAAAAAATTTGCATAATTAGGTTAACCTATATGTGTAAATATATATATGATATTTTCGATTGATATCTATTAAAAGCTTAAAGGTTTTATTCTAGGAATTTGGAAAATTTTTCATTTAAGGTTCTAGCTAATTTCTGGTTACGGGATTCCATAATTTATTTAAAATTCAAGTGTATTTCCAACATCAATGATTGATAATCAGATGAAGGCAAGATCAATTTGATTTTTTTTCTTTGATAAAAAAATGTTGATGGAAAGAATAAGTATTGCTTTTCAAAGAGTAGGTGTATCCTTCCAATCATCGATAACATCTGAAGCGAAAAGGCTTCGTTTCATTAAGCAACTGTACACCAGGGCTTTGTTATTTCTTTTCTTGTCTCTGTATAAAGTGAAAAGACAAAATAAAACTGTGGTGAGTGATTGCAATGGCAACAGCTTTCCTACCTTAGGTATTGACTTTAATTTCCAGGGATAGATTTCCATACATTACAGCAAAATATCGATGAAATTAATTTAATTCGGAATACTTTCTCGTAGTTCGGATTTGTGTATACTCATGATAAGAAATTTGGTTATGCATCAAGCAGTAAAGAACAAATTTGAAAAATAGTCCCCATCTGCAAAGTTGAAACAGTTTCAAGACACGGGGAAAACCTGAGGTTTCATTACTGTTTCAAAACAGTATTTTTTGTTTTGAAACTGCTTCAATACAGCTTCAAAACTGTTTCAAAACATTTAAAATGCGTTTAAAGTTTTGAAATTGTACAACTGCTTCAATACAGCTTTATAACAGTTTTAAGTAGTTTTAAAATTCTTTTAAAACAAAAAATACAGTTTTAAAACAGTAATGAAACCTCAGATTTTCCCTTTATCTGAGACAAAAGTAGTAAAACTTCAAAATGGTAACTTGCAGATCGAGATTAAAATTTTGCTGAATTGTTGTTCTGAAAACAGCGGATTGTCCTTTCTTCAAATGCCACTCTCCTAAAAGATGACTTGGTACAACCTACTAAGAAAGTATTTGAAGAGAGCCGAGAGGTTCAGCAGATGAATGCTGCTACCTGTTCTCATCATCACAATCTACAGTAGGATAGGCCGAATTTTTTTTTTGGAAATCTGCAAACGTTGGTATCACAGTATTTGTGAAATGACTTCAAAACGATGTGGTAAACATTTCAGCTTATCAAGCCAATTTTTTAAAGTTGCAAAATTGACTCAAAGTTTGATCGGGCCTATTACATTTTTATAAAAACATTAAAAGGTGCTAATTCAACATTTTGAAGGGCTTAAGCGTTGTTTTACCTGCTCATCTCTGCGTATACATTATTTACTCCGTTCCTTTTTCTTAAGAATTTCTCAAATGATCTGTGTATATGTATAGGAGCAAGAATTTTTAGAACCCCTAATTTAGACAAATCATTAACTATGAAAGTAAGTTACCATTGTTAAAAATGGTTTTGAAAATCCGAATAGTACAGTTGCAGTTTGTTAGTAAAAAGATGGAAGTAGTTCTCGGTTTTGTACTAAAACCGACGCTATATAGCGTGCCAAACTTCCCAAAGGGATTTTTATGTGGTTAGCCGCTAGTCAGTTACAACAACTTACGTCAACGGACACTGTTATATGCGCTTCTTTACCCCACTCCAAAACCCAATTATTTCTTATCCCTTTTACAAAATCTGTTATTTCAGTCACGTCCGAATGAGCTTACATATCGCTATCCAGTATCTTATGTCCACTTTAACTTTCTGCTCAAGAAAGACGAAAAAGCGATGTAGAACCCCCTAACAACTTTCCATTTTAGCTTTGCATTAAGTTTATCACTTATTATTGAAAAAAAAAGAAACAAACAAAGAAAAGAAAGTAAATACACAAAACAATATTATCCATGAATATTTGGTTTTATTCGTGCATAGAATGTTGCCTTTTTATTTCATCAGTCGAATGTATTTTTAATTTTGTTGGAAATTACTAGCTGCTACGACGTTTAATGAACTTCGATAACAATCGCGAATACTTACTCGCTCGATTTTAATTAGTTGTCTAATTACATTAAACGCATTTTGTTTTTTTGTATAACGTAATTTTACTTAATTCTTTAATTAAACGATTTCCAAAATAGGTTTCCGAGGTGATTCTATTGAATCCACTGAATGAATTAAAGTCAGAATTGTCAAATATGAAAAGAACATCTTTCGTCTGTTAACCTATTATATTTTAAGACTGTTTAATTTGAAGACTACGGATTCAAATTTTTATTGTATATAGGATTTGAAAAAATTATAATTTTAATTTATGACAATTTTATTGTCAATATTTTCTAAATTAGTCGTGTAACGAGCATTCTCGTATTGTTATAGGTCGAGCTACAATTTCGTTTTATAGCCATAATCACGTATACCTAATCACTTTTTTATCCGATAAAAATTTAAATAAAAGCTGCGTAGTGTGAAAAATTTGAATTTTTGAAATTGATTTTTTTACACCCTTAATGGCCCAAATGACCTTACTAAATTTTACTATTGTATGTTGGAATTTTTTCGCTTTTAATCTGTAATTTTGGTACCTACTTAGGTACTTCTGTTCCCTCGTAACATATTGCAATAGATGGATAAAATAGTAATTCGAAGTGCTAGGTCAAAATTTCATCTTCGAAATTTTTTCTTTCAAAATAGCTCACCGCAGAAAATTTGAAACCAACGTTTCAGCTACTGAAATGCATTTTTAGCTTTTTTTAACCTATTTCTATTTTTTAACTGAATGTTAAATTTTAAAAAATTGCTAAAATTTAAAAAACTTACTGAAAAGGGGATTTCGCTGGTTAAGTGATTGCTTATTTAGCCTTTACGTTTCGTTAGCAGTGCCTTAGCAAAGAATTTTCCACCGAGATAACTTTTTCTATGACGCCACGACCTGAACCACCCCTCCCCTTTCAGAAAAATTTCTCCGAACAGTATTCAAAATAGAATAAGTTGCGCCTGAGTGAATCGTGAACCAAACATTTTAGAAATTTCAAATCTTGAAAATGTATATTATTTCACATTGTTTGGAACATTTTGGTTAATTTTTTTCTTCAATTTGCGGCCTCAAAAATTTGCCGGTCTATAAAATTTTCCATCCTAGTCCTCCTCCAAGCATTTGACAAATTTAAGTGAAACAACTTCAACAGTGACTACATTTTTTCGCGAAGTGTGTGCCGTAAAAAATTTCTACTTCTCTGAACTCACCTTGACGGACAATTTTTGAAATTGCGGGTGGGGGAGTGGTCTGAGCGAAATTTCATGCATAACTCGAAATATTTCTGAGACTTCAAGCTACACGTTTTATTTGAAAATTGTTTCGATACTGGCCAAATGTGAAGAGATAAAAGTTACTTCTGAGAAATGAGGGGTAGGTCCTCGGCGAAGGGGAGTTTGGATATGTCAGAACAGGAATCAATCATAAAATTGTTTTAAAAATTCAGATCGCATGGATTTCCATTTGCGTTTATACTACATATAAGGCGAGTGATATTTATAAATTAGCCAAGTTAAGAATTTTAAACGACCTAAAATTTGCCACCTAGGGAATCGTTCACTCATCCACTGTTCATTACAATGAGAGTGTGCCCTGTCTCCTTGTAAGTAGGTTTAGATAGGCTTGGTATTTTTATCTACAGATGAAGAGTTTACTTTTTTGTTCATTCTAAAAATATTCGAATAAACTTAAACCTAAACCTAGAAATTATTACCATAACTTTTCTGCCATTATTTTCCCCTTACAAATGGTCTAGTAAATTTATAATTCATTTTAAATTTATTCTGCTACACATGAGCTTATAATAATTTTGTCATGAAAAGCATTAGATAGGTATATCGGTATACCACTATAAAATTACGACCTGATTTCTAACCCAAAAATATTAAGAACTGAATTTTCATTTTCATAACATTAAAAAGGATTTCATATAATGGGTAATTAAAAGCTCAAATATGAATCGAAAACTGGTGTTCAGGATTAAAAAAGTTGGTACTACTAAACTAACTGGTGAATGAGCTGTAAGATCAAGTACTCTTGCTGTCCTGTCCGTTCAACATGGCACGGCAGCGAAATCCTTTCTATGCAATACATATTTAAAGTGGTATTCGTCCTAAAATATATCTCGTCTATTTCATAAACACCATTTCGTATACTAATTACCATTCAAGCCTGAAACATGTAGTTTTTCAAGTTTGAGCTTGAATCGAAATGAAAAAGTTGACAATGGCAAGATATTTATATTTTTATTTGTATTCTTTTTTAATTAAGAAAGTTTTGTCGCATTAAAAAGTATGATTTATGTAATGTGTTGTAATGATGTTTTTCATAAATCATGGTAGAGTTAAATTTTTTGTATGAAAAGTTGCGCTTCTGGTATTCTTTTTTTCTTTTTCATTTTTTTTTTAGCTGCGCTGCAAGGGTCGAATTTAATGTAACTCACGGTACGTAAAATCTCAATTTAAGAAACGAACCGCAATTTGGCCTGTATAAGTTCTTACTTTTGATTGTCGCTTTCGATGATAACGTATTTTAATAATTATATCTTTTCTTGTAGGTATGTACATTTCATCATATTTTTTTTGCTACATTTGTAATCTGTCCTGATGTACCGCAAATTAAATCTCTGACGGATACATTAGATAACAATGGAAAATAATAAAATCTCAGTAACCTTATATAGGCGTTTTGTTATTTGACGTTCAGAATAGGTATTGTTTTCACGTTTTGAATGCCCAACTTTTTTTTTTTTTTTTTTTCAAATGAATAACCTAAACCGAAAAATTGTAAAGGTTTGCTATTCTTCTATCGCTTAAACATATACTATAATAAATAAAAAAGATTTATCGCGTGCAATGAAAATATTAGGACAGCATTTTAATTAAAATTGTAGCTTTCAGCTTGGATAGTATTTTCGTCGTAAACAAGATTTTTCGTGTAAAGGAAATGCGATTGTTTTAGTTTGACTTTTTTTTTTTTTTCTAAGCATCAACTGAAGTTACGCTAATTTTACGATATTTTGATGTGAAAATAATTACTGCAGGACGTGACAAAGATCGCGTCTTTCCTTTAGTCGTTTATTCTTTTTTCCATCGGTAAGTTTTATTGTATACTTAATTATCCCGTTTTCGTATTCCCTACGTTTCTCGGATGTTTAATAACGAAGAAACATTACTAAAAATTGAAGAATCACATTGGTATCAAGTAATATTACATTCAGAAGTATTATCATGTATCCGGCTGTACCAGCACCGATGTTCATAATGTGGTTTAGTCTTGGAAGATTGAAGTAGCTGATTTTGAAAACTGTTGAAAAAATTAATCATCGCAACATGCAAATTTTTTCACTAATTTGAAGTTGTTTAAGGATGAATGATGAAAATGTGAAATATCTCAAAAGTAGAAGTAACCAAGGCTTGTCTTCAAAAGTTTAGATGTTTGACTTTATTTCTTTTTATCGAACTATGCTGCAATGGTTTGGTGGCGAGGACGAAGATAAAGGTACATCCGGTGTCTTGACCACCTATGTCTAATAATGCTGGGTTTTTATGTGAAGCTTTAGAAATTGAAATTTCACAGTCATAAAGATCAAAATCTTCATCCCTTTTTAAGTACTGTGTACGCTGTTTTTTTTTTTAATAATATGGTTTGAAAATTTTGAGAATGTAACATATCAGTGAAATCGTATTCCCGAATTTGAGTAAATTTTGTTTATTGTCTAGCCGAAAAATCAAGATATATTCGAAAAAGAAATGCATGTGACCCATTCTTCTCCTCCTTAAATACTTTCCGTGTACGACGATAGTACGTAGGTGGACCACGTGAGCTAATAGGGTGAGTTCATTTTTTTTTTTTTTTTTTGTAATCTGCGAACGACAGAGTCACAATGGTTGTAAAATGGCCTTAAAATGATATGGTAAAAATTTCACTTTTCAACTAAATTTTTTTAACTTGCAAAACCGACTCAAAGTACAAAATTTTTTTTTAATTGAAAAAAAAAATTGAAAGTTTTTTTTTAATAGTGCAATTTTTAAACATATTTACCTACATCTAAAAAATTATCATTTTTGGTACATCACATTTTCCTTTTCTTCAGGGGGTTTAAAAAATGTATCTTTTCTATTTTTTATTTGTTTTGAGAGAATCATGTAGGATATCAAATTTTTTTCAATAAATTCACAGTGAAATGGATGAAGTACGGTTACTTTTGTCCATGTAAAGCGGGACCTCGCATTGCATAGGTATCCTACTCAATCTGTAAGGTAGTACTTTTAGACAAATGAATTTTTCTATTTTTTCTTGTTTGAAGCTAATCAATGGTAAGAGTAGGGATGCAAAGGCGTTAAAACGTCGACATTACAAAAAGGTACATACCTATAGAACCTGTATTAAATCTATATACCTAATTTCAACTTCCTATCCCAATTGGTCGGGGGAGGGGGTGCGTGGCGGAGATATGCGAAAAACAAACGTAAAAAATAAGAAAAATTAACAAAAAAACAACTTTTTCGGGATTGTGAGGGAGTGCTATAAGGCTGAAAAGTCAAAACTGCCAAAAGGCACATCTTAGGTCCCTACTAAGTTTACATACCAAATTTAAATTTCCTAGCTCAACTGGGGTGAGATAAGAGAGGAACAGCTTTTTTCAAAATCGAAAAGCGGAAAAAACCCTGTATCTCTCCTCCTAATTGCCCTAGAAAACTGATTTTTGGACATATTATACAACTTTGGATTGTTTTTCAATTTTTTTCAATTTTAGCCTCTCAGCCCTCTCTCCCTCAAATTTGGACACAACTGAATTTTGACTCGAGGTCATCACCACTCTAGAATATCAAATGGCCCGCCAATTAAAGCGTATTCCTTAAATTTGATCGATTTTGGTCGGTATCAAGCTGAGCAAATATTTTTTTAGTTGTGGTGGTAAAAAATAAATAAGTATCTGACATGCTCAAAAATGGTCATAATGGTCTTTTAGGATCGTGAGATGGATTTTGTTGATATTCAGCCTCTCACTTCTGCCGTAAGTCGATGGACTGTAATAGCCTGGTTTTCATTGAAACATAGAAAATCGTGCTAATGAATCATAAATTTGAGACTTATTGTTGTAATTGAAACTTCCAAAAATATTTGAAGGAAAAAGTTTTTTTCGATAGTGCAAATACGTGGAGTAGATTAAAAATATTCAGAGAACTTCACCAGTGCTACAAAATAATATGCGGTGGAAATTAGCGCTTGTGATGTCACATATAGAGAATTGTCAGGGTTTTCAAAATATAACATCTCTGATACTTTTATACCGTTCTAATTCTTTCAATTTTGTGATCGCTGAGCGATCAGTATGCTGATAAATACTTTTTTTACGAATAAATTATTCGAGTTTTAATACATGAGTAAGATCACTCATTAACTCCTGATGGGGAATAGTGATCCCAACTATCCATGTTACCAAAAAAAAAAAGAGCTGACTACAAGTAGAATACACCCCCTACGTATGAGACGATCTTAAATCTAGTGAATAGTTTCGTTATCTATATCGAATACCTTCAGCCGCATTTTTAGACTCGTCAACATCATAACGACATTTGCATTGACTACGTTAGCAAAACCTACCAAAAAAAAGTCATAAGTACTTGAACTAGATAGTGCCGGTGTCGACATTAAATTATCAAATAATACATCGTTGAAAAATCTTTTTTTCAGTTTTCCTAAGTGCATACTTTAAATCCGATATAAGAAAGTTTTCACGATTTTGGACAGTAATCAAAAATATGTGTATTGAAGTTCACTGTAAGTATAACAATGGATATGGTGAGAGAAAAAACACGAAATGCTATTTTGCAATTTTGGTGAAAAATTATCTTTTTATAGCCCAACACATCAATATCTTTCATCGTACGGTATTCATAGTGTTGCTAATACTTTCACGATTAACGTGCTTGCTGGAATTTGAAAGCTTCGAAAATATTCTTTGTATAAAAAAATTTTGATAACATTTCACTTTTTAGCATCAAGTAGGTAGGTACGTTTATGTTTGTAAGTATGTATATATAGTGGATTTTGATGGCGAAACATATTAACGAAATAGTTATGCTTTGGAAAACGCATGGAAAATTTCTTATTCAAACCACGTAACTCTGCAAAATGATTAATGATTAAAAGTTCGCAGAGGTTTTTTTAGTAGTTTTATGGTGGACAGTTTAAGGGAGCGACTCACTTGAATTGATGTTTAAATGGCAAATCCATAGAAACTCGTCGCGTAAACGTATCGTAGGTAATATACGACGAAATTTTCGATAATTTACGCCACACTGAACTAAATTATCGACGATGATTCATATTTCTGTATACTGTATCAATAAAGGCTTACAATTTTTCAAAATTACTTTCTTTATTATTATTATTTTTTATTTTTCGTTCTTTTTTTTTTAAGGACTTGATACGTAAACAATAGAGACAACATTGTCACGTTTCATTATTTTTCTTTTTACTTGTAATTCTTATCTTGCTTTTTTAAAATAAGTATTATAACGTAGTTAATACCATTATCGTGTATAATTCACTTGTAGACCATTTTGCAAAAACTTTCCAACATTAATCTAGTTTCTGTAGGTACTACGACTACGACATCTTCATATTGTTGCCGCTTATTAGATTAAAAGTCTAGTTAAAAGATTATGAAAATATTTCGCGAATTATTTTATACTTACTCGATGTTTAAAATTCAAGTACCTAATTGAGGAAGTGTCTAATAAATTATGATTTATGGAAAATAAAATAATTTTCAAAATACCGATGTGGCGAATAATAATGCTTTAAAATGTTTGTAATTATCAAATTCTTGTTCGAAAATGTGTAGATAACGACAAAGATAATGCAAATAGTTTTGTAAATTGGATTGTTTACAAATTAAGTATTTATATAGGTATACGAACGTGTTATTGTTAGTACCTACCTACCGATATACCTATAATAAAAAACAAACATCGTTTTCCAACAAATAAATAAAAATGCTGACAGCTATTTCAAATTATGTTAAAGTCTTTCTTTTTTTCTCTGTTTCCTTACTATAGATTTGTTTTATAAGATAAAACTAGCGCATTACTTTGTTTTTTAGTGATTTAATGATGCAACGTGTGTATACGTATTTCAAAAATCCAAGCATATATTTTAATGTTGAAAATACGCAGTTCAATATTTAAGTATATATTTTGTTTGTTTGTCTAATTGCTAGTTTAAATAACATTTTACATTTTCAAATGATAAATTCGACCTAATTTTTTTTTTTTATTGGTCAGAGGGCGGCGAACTCAGTCGGTATTCAGTACTAACTTATCTTTTACAAGCATACAAGTACCTATCTAATTTACCTACACATAGTCCATTTATGCTGTGAAATTTTTAATCCTCTATTTAAATTAAACTTTTGATACGGTAAAATGAGGACCAGTGCTGATGTTAAAGTTTATTTATTCATTCTCATTTTGCCTTACACAGTTATATTCATGTTTTAAAGTTGAAATAACTAAGTTATTTCATGTCGAGTATATTACTCGTTATTCAAAAGAAAATCCTCAACGAAATGTTATGTACCTGTTTACTTATTTGTGTTTTTTTATTACTTTTGCTTACTTTCATACCCTTTTCTTTTTGCTTTTTTTTTCTTTTTTGGCTTCCCTCGACTCTTTAGGGAGTTTATCTTTATTCAAATTCAACAAGTATGTGTAAATATTTTTCAAGTTGACAAAAACTATCATCAAACTTTCTTCTCAACTTTAACCAAGAATTTATTCTCGTGCATTCGTTAGCATAGGTAGCGTGAAATGAAGAATTTTCGTCTGAACACAACTTTACGCATGAACAATCATCACCAGTAGCTTATTTTCAAATTTGGGTGTTAAATTATCTTTATATGCTTATTTAAAATTAGTTAAGCATTATTGTTAATTAATTTAGACGGGCAAAATCAAAGCGTATGTATGTATGAGTAACTAATACAATGTTCTCCTTGAATTAATTTTACACAAACCATAATTATAATGAAGCGAATCATAACCTTGTGCACGTTGGTTGGTAAGTAATTTTCCCAACACTACATATATACACGCTACACCATACACAAAAGGATCATGTAAATTTTGAAAATGAGAAAACTATATTCATTATTAATAAATACCTGATATATTATGTGTAGTGTAGTGTAATTGTCATCGTTATTTATTTAAATAATGAAAAACAACACATCGGAATAATCAATTTTATTGCTTTTTTTTTTTTTTTTTTTTCATATAAGTCAAATTGATTTTCAGTGTGGCAAAAGTTACGATATAGTACTTAGTTGAAAAAGCGATTGTTAGTTTTCGCTTGGCTTGTGAGGAAGTAACCCCTAGTACATAAAAAAAGGAAGTAAATGTTGCGTTAAAAATTTCCAGCTTACAGACTTTTAATGGACCGACCCTTGTGGAAAAAGTAACATTTCTCAGCAGTAAAGGAAAGATAATCATACAATACAGTGCACGATTTAGAAGTACCGACAATAATGGGAATTAATTGCTATAAAACGGCTTGATACGGTGCAGGCTTCAATACCTATCGTAACTTATTTGTCTTATTTTGATTTCAGAGTGTGTAGGTGTGATGCATACGGCACGCGTGAATCATATTAGTTACATTCCAGGATTCTAGACTAAGTAGTTTTTTAAACGTTGTTTCTAACAAATCTATCCTCCTGCTTAAATTTCTCGTATTACCAACAACCGACCTTTTTTTTTTTTTTCCATCGGCTGTCAGATACTTATGCATAATACACCTATATCTACTTGTACGTACCACATGGTGAAAGTAACTAGATAAGGTATGGGTATAGGTGATGTCATTTTGTCAACTTTGAAAAAATCCCAACTATAGATAAATGAGTTTCTACGTAACTTCTCAAAGGAATAAGTATGCGGAGAATTTGTCAATTTCAAAAGAGCTATACTGTAAATTCCTTTTTGTCGCAGTAATTCGGCCTCTTTTTAACTTAAATACTCGTCTATATGTGGACTTACCAATAAACTTTACTTACACGGCGTTAACTTTGGAGATTCCTTTTACAGTTGTTGCTACGATATATTGATTAAATCTTATTGGCTTACCGATTAAAGGTGAAATTTTATCGAAATTAGTTGTAATTGATAAACCGTATTATCAACTTTTAAAGTGAAGATTGAACCCTCAAAAAAATTCCTCACGATAAAAAAAAGGGGGGTTTTGAAAAAAAATAAAAAAAAAGATTATTCGAATAGTCATTCTAAGCGTAAAACTTACTGATATCAAATTCTAGTGAGTTGGAAATTGATGGATTAATCGATAGGTACACACACATTGAAAAGCATAACTTTCGTTGCATAGTGAATCATTCAGGTAGAAACAAAATTACAAATTAAATAATTTTTTCCAACTTCGTATCGTTTTCTCAGATATTTGACATTCATAGAATATTCATAATCAAATTTTAACTTCATCATTTTAAAATGACAGGAAGTTAGGAAGAATTAGGTGTTTCATTTGTGATACAAAAATATTTATTTAAATTTAATTTGTAATTTTGTTTCTAAGGAAATTGACTTGATTTCGGCTGATATTTCGAGTAAACACAAGCTGGAAAAATTTTTTTCACCAATTTTTTTTCCCGTCGACCTCAATTTGTACTACTCTGAATCGTGTTCAGTAGTAATATTGAAATGAGGATTTAATTCAGGAAAATTATCATTAAAATTAGAAAAAATGGGTACCTTCTAGATTTTTTGCTGTTAAGTGTTCTAAATTGTATTAATAAGCACTTCGTAAAACTTTCCACTCCTACTCCTTGAGTTTTCTTTCTGGAGAGGTAGGTGGTGAAATGTAGTCCAAAATATTGAATGGTAAGCAATTTAAGGATAAAATGATTGTAGAAACAGATTACTGACAGAAGTTCCGTTAAAATGATACCAAATATGACCAATTTTGCTCATAAGGGTTACGGGGGCGGGGGCAAAATAACGTAATTTCTACCATCATCTGAAATAGCTGAAAATTTGGCACGGAATTTGAAAATCACCGCTGAAAATGTTCTTGAAGGACGAATATGGGGTACTGTAAAAAGTTCTAAGCTTAGTTTCACCCACGGAGGTGAGGCATCACTTCCCTTTTAGTAGAGAAGCGACAGGTAAATTTCGACAACCGTACAGCTATTATTGATAGAAACGTAAAATTTGGTATGATTGACGAGAAAAACTTTTAAAAAATTTGGAGAATGGTAGGCACCCGATACCTCCCATAGGAAGTTGGAAAGGAGGTTTTGAGGTACCACACCCTCGGGAATTCGCATACTGTAGGCGATTTCATATAAATCGACTCGGCTAAATACAAATATGACGTTACTTTTCAGATCCGATCAGATTAGTGACCAAAATTCAGAATTAAAAACCTTCCTATTTTTGATAACATTTGAAAAATATCCCAAAAAAGTAGTTTTTTTACGTCCATCTCGAAAATAGGTACCCTGGTGGTTCGGAGAGTAGAGGTAAAATTTCACATATTATATTACTGAATTCCGGATAAATGCAAATTACCTAGGCGATACTATAACATCCTAAGGGTCGTAGAATGTTCTAGTTCATCTTAGGACAAACCAGTTTTGCCGAACAATACTTCACGAATAACTAGTTTATCCTGCCAAAGGCTATTGTAGGGTAAGGAGGACGATTTGTTCTTGGTTCTCAGAATTCAAATTTTTTCTGATAAAAAATGATTTTTAAGCATAACCGCGATTTTTTATCTCGCCACGGGGGAGGGGAGGGTGGCTGTAAAGATGTGCTTTCGAGAGGGTTTTTTGTATTAAGTGATTTTTTTTTCTCAGCAAATTTTTAACCGATTTTTTCGAACTTGGTATAAAAGTGAAGGTACCGAAGCGGAGTGTTTTGGATTTTTTCAGATTTTTTGGACCCCGCTCATTGAACGAGAGGTGTAGGTTCGAGTCTCACTACATGCAAAACTTACTTGTAATGCATTGCGTGCATTTAGCAACTATTACATGCTTACATTCCGAGCACTACCAGTTACAACTGAAATAATTAGACAACACACTTATTATTATCAGAATCAAAAAGCTTGTAACTGGTTTGAGCACCTATTTGTGGCCCACTGCTGAACTTGGAGTTGTAAAAAGCTGCCTAGCGATGCGATGAGTTACCTATAGATAGCGTAGAAAGCTACTTGAAATCTCAATAAAGACCTCCCTAGAAACCATTCTGCTACTATAGGCATGGAGAAGACGTATGTGTTGCCCTAACCCACTTGAGTGTATCAAAAGATGGCTGCACGGTTGACTTCAGGTGACTTGAGACCTATTTGACTGATTATGACTTTGAAGTAGGTTTTGAAAACTTTGAGAAGGCTCATAGGTTTCCATTTTAGAGCTCAAAACTCGAAAAAATTTTCTTGAGTTATTAAGAGTATATTACATCCCGCTTATTTTTTCCTTTTCTTTCGATAGCCCTCAAAACCCATTTTTTTCGTTCGTTAAATGCCAAATTACGGATTAAATAATTCCTATTTTTGAGAGCTGTAGAGGGGTTTGTTTTTCAAAGACTTATCTGCCTACCACCTTCTGGAAATATTAATATACTTTTGTTTAAGATCGATTTACACAATGCATGGTATAGCATACTTAATAACGAAATAACCATGTTGACGTACTTTACTTTTTTGCAGTTAAAAGCAAATTTAAAAATTACATTTTATCGAGATATACGTAACATTGGTATGAGTCTACCATAACAGCAGTCATATCATAAGAACTTACTTATTTACCGATGAAATTTCGTTTGTTAGAAAGTTCAAGTCTGCGATTTTCATTAAGTGGCTAAGTATTGTTTAAAATGTAAGGTAGCTATTTCAGTTTTCTAAAAATTGGAAAATTTTTTTCTTGCTTTTATATTGTAAATTAATCCATTATAACGAGGCATTTTAAAAATGAACCAAATATCTACCTAGCTAATTCAATTCTTAAGTACATATTTAGTTTCTTATCTATTTGAATTCTGAAGCACAATCTGCTGTGTAAATTTTAAAAATAATTAAGTAGATAACTTTTGCGCGCAATGCTTTAAAAAAAGAATGAAAAGAAAAAGGTAGAATACTGGAATTGCATTTCGTATAAGCTATATGGTCTTAAATAACTTTATCAAGAGAGTTGAAACTGTAATCGAATTAAATGTGCTGAAAGTTATCCATAATCTATTTATCATAAATGTACTCCGATTACCTAGCAAACACTTACAAACAAAGCCTGGAAACAAATTCAAATTCTCATTATGAAGATACCTACTCGGATAAATTACAAATTATGCACTAACGCATTTTCTTGAAATAACGATGTACTTATCAGATAGTGATGAAAAGGAGAAGAGATTGCGCCTTGGATGCGCGTTTTTGAGACAGTTGGGTTGTTAATTCGATTCTGTTATGAGAACAAGAAGCCGAATTCACGAATAGCGTGTTGTAATTCCCTTATGTCCTGTATTAGCAACGGAGTTCATGATAATTAACTGTTCAAAATACTAAACGACGCGATAATAGAAATTGAAATACACTGATAGAAGAAGCTAGGTTTTAAGTATGCATTTGAAAGAGAGAAAAATTCACATTACTATACTTTTTATTGATTTAAGATGCTCGTTTAATATACCCATTACCTACAGATTTCGATTATTAAAGATCTCTAATCTCTTACTCAAATTTTTCGCTTCTCGGTGGCCAATCCGTTGATTTCAACAAGTTTAACTGGTGCCGCATTAAGTTCCCATATTAAAAGTACCGAAAAATTAGCGTACCTACCGTATTGAGCAATTTCACGAGCTGTAGAGTATTTCGACCTCACTTTTTCTCTTCCCTTCCTTCAAACTTTGTTCAAAAGTCCATAAAAAGTATAATATTTTTATTTTTTATTTATTTTTTTTTTTACTCTTGGCGTTTATAATTTCTAAGATTTTAATTCATGTAAAAAATGAAACTAAACCCGCAATTTGTATCGATGAGAATTTAAATCAGTTGACGTGAAGTAATAAATACAGCGTGTTTCATCTTCATAGTACCCCCTTCATACCACAAGTAGAGCAACACATGTTGGACTCATCTGGCATGGGTTGCTTGTCCAAAACATTGCAAGGGCTGTACTACAGGCATTTGAATTTTTTAATTTCGAGAAATTTGGAACAATTTTTAAAAAATTTCAACTTACGAACTAAAAATGGTAGAAATATCCAGGTTTATGCCAAAATATGACGAATACAATGTAGTATTTCTGGTAAAAATTTAGTGGCATAGATCGTACAGTTCGTAAAATATGACGAATGTAATGTAAAAAAAATGATTGAAAAATTTTGAAAATTTTCTAAATTTTTATTCATAACTTTTCAAAAAGCTTTTTTAAGTACCCAATTAAAAAAAAAATTTTGAAGTAACAAGATATCCTACACCATTTGGCATAAATAAATTTTCCCCAACTTGTTTAGGTATATTAGAAAAAAATTGCTTTGTTACAATTATTTCCCGTTTTTTCTAAAAAAAATTTTCCATGGAAATAAAAATTTCAATAAAAAGCTAGTGGAGCAACTGTTTTAATAAAGGCTTTTTGTTTGAAAAAAGGGAAAAAATTTTAACAAAACAATTTTTCTCCAACATATTTAAACAAGTTGGGAAAAATTTAATTATGCCAAGTGGTGGAGGATACCTTGTTACTTCAAAAAAATTTTTTCAATTGGGTACTTAAAAGAAGTTTTTAAAAAGTTATGAACAAAAATTTAGAAAATTTGTAAATTTTTCAATCATTTTTTTACATTGAATTCGTCATATTTTACGAACCATGTGGTCTATGCCCCTATTTTTTTTACCAGAAATACTACATTGTATTCGTCACATTTTGGCGTAAACTAGACATTTCTACCATTTTTAATAAAAAATTCAAATGCCTGTAGCACAGCCCCTGCAATATTTTGGACAGGCAACCCATGCTACATGAATCCAACTTGTGTTGCTCTACTTGTGGTATGGAGGGGGTACTATCGAGATGAAACACCCTGTATACAATCAATTTGATTCAAACTTGTTGATATGAAATCACTTTAAATGTATGGAACCATTTTGTATATTTAACCTATATACAGATACACGTGGAAAGAGGTAGAGAGAGAGGGGGGAGGAGAGAGAGAAACATTTCAATTAATGATACATCCTGGCTTTGTCTTCGCATGAAAGGGAATTAAGTAAATATATTTGAACCAATATATGATTTTAATTCTTAGATGCGGCATTTGTTAATCCAGCAGGCTAACATGAAAACGGGTGACACGTGCAATAATTTGTAAGTTAGGTATATTGGACGATTACGCACGTACAAATAAATTGGACAATAATACATATAAGTACAATAGATGTATATATATCTCATCAAAATGCAGCATACGGATTTCATTTCATCTAACATCGGTATAGCGGTTAATAAAGTTAAATAGCTGTAAAAAGATTACCGTTGAGTTAGGATTGACTCTTGAAATAATTTCTGCGTAGATCTGCGGTAGGCGTTCGTGTTGTTATTAAAGGCCATTACACTACGTTAACGCACCCAGCAGTAATGGGACAGAAGTAAAATATACTTCGGGCCTTGAGGTCAGCAATAAATATTCTTTCTACTTCTTGTAGTGGGCACTTAATCGTTTTAAAACCATTATTATTGAAATTGTATCCATAGAGTTTCCTTTTTCTCAAATTTATTGAAAATATCTCTTCAGCAGCAGGATAACGATAGGGTTAAATATTTTCAGTTTTTGGAATATCTTTTTTTTTTCTGTCTTCTTCTATTCATGATATATTGTGTATGTAGGTATAAACTATGTCTAACGTAAACTTGAAAATATTTTTCTTTCAAACGTGCCGTAGTGTAAAAATTGGGTCTTAAGTTTTGTTTTCTTCAGACCATATAGACTGTTTGTATATTTTTGTTTTGGCAAAATTATCGAAGTTTATTCATCCTCTGTTGTCCAGCAACTTTACCTATACTTGTTTATTTCATTATAAATGTACCACGACTTGATCTACAGATCACCATTGCATGGACTGGTTTACATAATATATGTGAAATATTAGAATATCAATTCTTATTTTTTGAATAACTCGCAGCTTATTCACTTTGGGGGTGACTGACACCTTCCTATCCCATACATTCGTGACTTCGTAAAAATTTAAGGTTCATTCCTTGAATGTGCAAATTGAATAAAAAAAATTAACCTTGATTTTATCTCGAACTTCAAACTTTTAAATAAAAAATCCACGAATTACACAACAAAATAGCTTTATTAAGTAGCCATTTTAATGAAAAATGCGTTTTAGTTACTGTTTGGTTAGGTTACTTTCTTTTAATCTCAATGGAATACTTTACTATTTAGGTCACAAGTTTCAACTTTTAATTAGGTATAACCGAGTTTTTGTCAATGGCATGATAAGTTACGTACAAGAAAATGTCCATGTAAAATATCATGAGTCACGGTGCTGAAATTTAATCACATTTTTTTGCGATCATTTCGCAACTATTGTGATCCCATCGTTTACAAATTTCCAAAAAAAAAGCGAAATTCGGCCCACCTGCTGTACCTACCTACTTATGTAAATTTCAAACAAATAATCTGTGAAGATGGTTGACTTTGAGTTGAAAACACATCATACAAAATTTATAATGTGATTTTAGCACAGTTGCTACGGATCCTCAAAGTCAGGATGACTCTTTGAAAAAAAAATCAGTTTTCATCATTTGCAGTCACTATAAATGGCGTGCAGCGTTAGCACCCAAATATTAGTTTGATCCGAGAGCATTTTTGACCCTCTACATGACGTTTAAAAAATACGTTTTTGTTTTTTTCTGAACATCATGCTACTTAAAATACCTATAACAGTTTCACATGTTGCACAGTAGGCTTTCAACTCAAAAGTCAACCAATTCTGTTTAGTTTCTTTTTCCACTTTGTTCTGAGGTAGAAGGTACATACAACAAAATTTGATTTTTAATTAAATATTTCACTTCACATGTATATTATGTTTAGTTGAATTGTACGTTTGGCAACTTGTAGTATTTCGTAATGTAAAATATTTCATTTTTTTCATCTACTTCGAATACATTTTGATTTTCATATTAAAGTACGGAAATTAAAGATGCTTTGAAGTGCGTGAAATGTGAAGTGGATGTATTCCTGCGTATATACAACTACCGTACATTTACGTATACGCAGTAGATATAGTATATGGTATGTACCTACCTACCTAACTACCTACCTACCTACTTATTATTAAAAAAGTTTTCAATTTTCAATAAAATGAAATAAAGGCATTCCGTTCCAAGTTTTACAACAATTACGTAATTTTTTTTTGAATCGCGTAAATTACGTTTCACTTTGGTAGGTATATCTAGGCATAGGTTAAATGCATAAAATATGATACCTACTCATTCGAAGTAATGATGCGTTTATACATGTAATAAAATACTCGGATATTTCTGATAAGTAAATACAAATTTGTCACTTGTATAAAACCTTTAATTAATATTGGTCACCGGTATACGATGTGCAAGCAAATACCTACGTCGGTATAGGTATACGTATTTGCGACCGAAAAAATTCAAAATCAAGCCACGAAAAGCTTCGAATTTGTCGGAGAGGATTGAATAGTGACTGGTAAGGTATTACGTATTACAAGAATAGATTAACTATAATTTGTTTAAAAGACCGCGTATAGAAAGATGTTATGTCGCGAAAGCGAAAAAAGGTATATGGCAGGTATCTAATCAGGGGATATTAAAATTAGGTCGCAAAATTTTAATGAAACGAATGGAAACTTGGATTATAAAAGGGATGGGATTACTCAAAGAATATTTCGCGCCAAAGATTCGTAAACATATTTTAAGTTAGAATCGGTATTTTCGTGGCGAAAACAAGGTCTATTTGTGAACAGCCGAATCAAAACGGGGGGTTAATTACTGGTTTGTTCGTCGAGCGTAAATAAAATACGAGAGTGAAGGAAATATAAATATAGCTCAAGTTGAAAAGAGTAAATAAAATGTATAACTTTGAAATTTCAAAAATATCAAATTACGAATCACGCGTACTTCTGTTTAATTCTCTAATCTATTACTGCTGCTTTACAAAATTTCAATACTGAAAAAAAAGAAGGAATATAAATTGTAAATTTTTAGAACGAACTACGAAGGAATAAAAATAAAAACTATTATCCTTGATTTAACCACAGCGAGAAAAAAATGACTCGTCTTCATAGAAAAATTGAAATTATAGCGTTGTAGGTAAATTATGTAAATATACCTATCAGTTACTTTGCATATGCGAATTTTATTTGAAAGACAAAACCCTAATCTTCCTTTTAAGCGTGAATGTAAATTGCCACACAAGCCGTTTAAATGTGTAGATACCATTTGTGAAAAGACACAGATGTTTTAGCCAGAAGCAAAGGTTTATATTCGTGAAATACCTATATTCAGTTCGAGTAATGATTTGTTTACTCTATTTGTATCATTATAGAAATATTTTTTTATTCTGTATCATATTTTGGATGATACAGATATGCCATCGCATTTCATAATTTTTTTTTTTTTTCGTTTCGACAATATCTACTTTGGTGCCTTCTTTTATAATACATATGTATGTAAAGGTATTCCGAAGCGTGAATTTTTAAAGAGGTATCTTACATATATACAAGTTAATGTTGTTAGGTACAATGAATTTAAAAACTTACCTCCTACGTGCTTCTTATTTTTTTTATTTTTATTTCCTTAATAATTGACCATGAACTTATAGTATAGATATATTAATTAAGTTAAGTATAAATAAGGAATATTTGTGGAGATAGAGAAACTTTTGTTAATTTATATAATAAAGTTTGTTGCAATGTCTAATTTTTCCGCGTCAGTATCCAACTCCTTCAAATTTAAATCAACTAAAAACTTTTGGTTGAAGAACTTTAAAACAGTTTAAGAAGAATTTCAGAGGCTCAAATTAGTAAGGAAAATTCTTTCGATAGATTTCACATATATTTATTTTCAAAATGTTTTCCACCTTTATTGAATGAATTTAATCACTGGCAGCAATAAATCGTTGACTTTTACACCTAAAGATTAACGCTTTTACCACTTATTTAAATACTCTCAAAGGCAAGTGTTGTTTTAGAGCCTGCTACTTGTTTAATTCAGATGTGCCGTATAATTCAATGACGCATGAATGAACTTCGGTACTTTCATCCCTCGAAAGTCAACTTGAAGTTATAAAGCTTTATTTAGATGTTTTGATACCGAACTTTAACGCTATACGGACTGATTGAATTTGAATAAATAGCCTGTATCAAGGCTTGTTTAATGTTTTAAAAATACTTTGAAAATAGTGCAATCATAAAAAATAGTCCAGACTGTGTACGCATAGATAATTAGTAAAAATAGCAAAGAAATAACCATCTTTCTTTATAATGCATTAAATTAAACTGAGAAAAAAACACTAATCTGATTATGACCAATCTCAAGGAGGTGGTGTACATTGATTTGACCCTCAGCTCAAGGCGTCATCAAAACAGAATAATTTTCGAAGTACATGGCTCGTGGTTTTTCGTTAATATACCTTTTCACATTTCACTCTTCATCGCATTTCCTTCATTTCCGCAAAAATCCTATAAACAAATCGCAATGTGTTGGTTTTTGAGGCTGATTTTCATAAAATAAAGAAGATAAGCGAATTGTTCATTCATGGAATATAAAAAAAGAGCGCTCTTCGGTGTTTTTCCGTAACCAGTGGTAGGGGTACACGGCACATCCAGCATCCAGGCTTTTTAATACCTATTTATCAAATTTCAACACCCTGGCTCAATTTGTGAGGGAAATATGCATAAAACAAATTCAAAACATAAGAAAAACTGCCAAAAAAAGACGAAATCCACAAAAGCCATGGATTCAGAATCTTTACCAAGTTTACATGCCAAATTTCAACCCCCCCACCCCCTACCTTAATTTGGAAAGAAGATATGTGTGAAATGGTCTTCTTTTTTGAGGTTAAGGTAGCGAAAATTGCCATTTTTCCCCACTTGATTGAAGTAGGACACTGGTTTTTGTATATGTTGTACAATTTTCGATCCTTTATCGATTGATTTAAAAACGAACAAGTATTGAGTTTTTGTTCTGCATCTCCTTAACCTAATATTCAATCTGAGGTCACTTTTGGTTTTCTACCAGCCAAATAAAGAGTCAGTACTGCTCACAAAAATTGAAATTTTTCATTTCTCGAACATATGAGAACACCACTCAATACTTAGTTTACGTGAAACACATCCGCACGTTTTCAAAAATTGTGTGTCGCTCTGTAATGTGTATGTAGGTAAAAATGTGCAATAGAATAGTTTTGCATGCTGAAATCTGAAAACGGTGAGGTCACAATAGTTGCAAAATAAACTCAAAATGATGGGGAAAAAATTACTACTTTTTTACTTCATTTTTTTAACTCACAGAATTGAAAGCTCAAAAATCTTCAAGAATTTGAAAAAGGACAAAAAAATTATTTTTTGAAATTGTTTTCCAAAAGTAGAATTATATATACATATTTACGAGTATGTCACAAATTATCGTGGTTGACAAGTTTTCAGAATTTTCCTTTTTTTTCATGAGTTTTCAAACAGTATCACTTTTTGTATTTTTTCATAATTTTCTGAAAAACTGTGAAGAAATTTTTTTTTGAGAAACGCTCTCCTGAAATGAATGTAGTATGTCAATTTTAGATGATTATATGCAACATTTAAATGTTACTTTCATCATCCCCTAGCCGATTTTTCAGGGATGCTTAATGAATGTTTTTTCGTGCCTTTTTTAGAATTTTTTTTACCTCCTAATTTTTATTTTCAGTAAATTCAAAATGAAATGGGCTAAATACACTTACCTTTGTTCATTTTAGATCAATTTTCTGCACTTGTACTCTTCTCAAGGGTTCGCAATAGGTATCCCAGCATACAAAAATACAGTGAAAATGGTTCAAAAAAGGAGGAAAAAATTAAAAATTTGATTTTTTAGGTCTAAAATTTATGAAATATGTTAGCTTTGATGGATTTTTTTTATGAACGAATTTTTTCAAGAAAAATCAACTATGGTAGATAAATTTGAAATTATGCATTAAATATTCTAAAACTGATATCCTGCTGTCACTTCAAAAGGACACTTCTCAAAAAAAATTTCCTGCGTAATTTTTCAGAAAATCGTGAAAAAATACAAAAAATTAAATTTTTGACAACCTCTGAAAAAAAAGGAGATGGTGAAAATTTCCCGATACTGAAAATTTTTGATACAAATACTTAACCCTAATAATTTCATTTTTTGCAAAATCTCAAAAAATAATTTTCGATTTTTAGAAAAATTTTTGAAAATTAGCAAGCTTTGAGTCAATTTTTTATTGAGTTGGAAAGCTGAGGTCATTTCGCAAATATTGTGACCCCACCGCGCTATTTGCAGGTTAAAAAAAAAAAGTTCGACGTTGAAATTAGTTCCCAGGTTGCCGGCATTGTTATGTAAATAAATTATTAACCCATTTTTATCAATATTCTTTCTTCTGCGTACAATAATCAATTTTTTCATACTTTTGAAAAATTAAAAATTTCATTTTTTATGATGTGTAATTTTTCAACCGCTCGGTAAAGGACCAAAAATGGCCGATACAGAGAATCAGATGGACTATTTTCAGCTCTGTAATAGGTGTCTTACATTATTTCCAAGATGTAAATGGCAAAAAATTTGAGCCTACATTTTTTTTCTCTAAAATTACCCCACTTTGAGTGTCCGTATCACTACTTCATCTTGTGTTAGGTGTTCAAAATTTTTTATGCATAGATTTTAAACTCAAAGTCAACCGCCTCTATGAATTTGGTTAAAATCTACTGTAACGTAAGAAATTTTGTTTTCTAGATTTAAACTAAAGCGAACTGTTCCTTCGATTTAAACTTTTAATGTGTTTTGGTTATTGTTTCAGACGAATATTAATGCACTATGCAGGGAGAAGTAGAGTTCGCATGTGTATATGCCGTTAAATTGAGCAAATTATCAAAACTTGCCTGCACCTATCGAGAACTTGAAAGTATGTATCTAAATATCCAAGTCCTTTACCGATATCTATGTGATTTTTTTTCCATCTTGAATTTTGAAAATACTTTTTGTGAAAAATTTTGAAACTTAAATTCGTTCTTTGATCGCGTGAATATGAAAAAGGTTTAGGAGGCGTTACTTAATTCTGCTTAAGGCAAGTTGAAAGTTTTGTCAAACGTGGCAAAATTTTACTCGATGGAATGACGTGATATACAAGTACTTAGATGTTTTTAATATAATTTCACTTTCATTCGATGTTTAAAATGAAAAAAAAAAATTATAAATTGTAATAAAGGAAAAAATAAGTACTCGTTTTGCGATTTTTACCAATACCATTGATTACATTAAGTAAAAGTTTAATTTAACCGATTATTGCGGTACTACGTATGGTAATGAAAATATGAGAGTCCACGTATGAGTATATTTAGTAACCAAACCACACCTTCAGTATCTTCGTACTATAGGTATTATTAACTACATACAAAATCAAACCAATTATAACCTTTTTGTTGTAGATTTCGTTTGCTTATTTAATTTTTCGAGTTGGAATACCTACACATATAGATACAAAAATGGGTAGATTAGATACACACGTAATACGTTTAAAATGTATCCATACACACTAGCTAGCTCAAGAGTTACTTATATTTCATCTATTTTCCCCCATTTGGTTCGAACTTAAAACTGTATCATTTTGGGAAAGAAGAAGGATATACCGCGTACATTACATTTAATACGTATAATATGAACAATGAACATAGATTCTCGATTAAACGGATTATGGAAGTCGTTAGAGGATGTTTAATCGCATTATTAATTGACGACGTACTTATATAGCGAGTGTTTGTGTATTCTTGTCGAAATAGTTCGAGTATCTGGTGTAATTGCATTTCATTAAAAATTTCCTCGGCCAACCGCAATACCAAACTTACCACCATCGTTGTTCCGAATATACCCACATTTTCTTAACCAATCATCATCTATAAATTAATCAAAACTGTTTAAATACGGCCGGCGTGTTTCTGATGGCTACCTTGCTTCCTAAATAGTGTCCTGTTTCCTGTTTCGACGTATATCTTTAAGGATTGAAAATTTATTTTCGGAGCATCGACATAATTTAATTTTATCAATTATCTGTACAAATACCGCTTAAAATACGTAAGAGTATTATGCCATGAAAATGAGCTAATTAAGAATTTTAATCTGTTCGATAATTTTGACCGCGAAATTATACTCGTACAATTAGGTAGGAGTAAGTATTTCTCGACTGTTCGAATTTAAAAATTCATCGCGCATATTTATTATTGTCTGTACTTTTTCTCTATCGTAAATATAATAGGTATACTTTAAAGCTGCAGATAAATACTCGACGAAATCCGCAAAACGAAAGATAAAATGTTGGATTTAAATTTGGGGTTGGCAACGATGGCATCATGTAACATTCAGTATGACATTTCGCAAAGGGATTAGCTTTATTTAATGAGCGCCGTTTAAACGAGCAGTCATAAAGAGATTCAACTTTATGTTACTTTCCTTCGAGTACATTTACCACTGGAAAAAATATCGTTTGATCGAATTTTCGTACCGCATTTTTACGTATACGTACTGTATCTGCATTCGTTGCAAATGGAAATGTTTTCGACTTTCAAAAAATTTGAATTTTTAAATACACATTTACACCGGGCCAATACGCCTTTCCCATATAAACAACCGTAAAAGAAACAATTTCGTATAGAAAATAGTTTCTGTTCAGTTGACACCTACCCATCTAATTTCGTTTTTGTTACTTGCGAAAAAATATTCTAGATAAAAATACGCTCATTTCCCTAAATTCTTATCGCTATTATTGTACTTTTTCCCCGTTTAGTTTACCTACTGGTATAAACATTTTGTTGATTTTATTTTCTTCAAAATTTGATAGGTATTTTTCGATTACCTTCAATGAAAAGGATATCAACCCGGTTTGCATATTTCAATTAATAACAAATTCTTTATATGTCTTGGTAGGTAAGGTACCTACACTTGTAATGTATTATTTGCTTCAGATTGAATATTTTTTCAATTTTAATTTTTCATTGTGTTCATATGTAAGATAATATTGTGCAATTGTACGTATCATTACATACATAACCTATACGTATACAGGGAGTTTCGTTTCGATAGTACTTCCTTCATACCACAAGTAGGACAACTCACGTTGAACGTATGTGTAATGTTTTGCCTATCCCAATCATGGAAGGGACAAGGTCCGCTTTGTGCCAAAGTGTAACGTGTATGATATAGTATTTCAGTAAAAGAAAAACTGAAACTAAAGGTGAAGTGATTTCTGAGATATTTTGAACAATGCTAGAAAAAACACTAAAATTTCATGAAAAAAATTCAAATTTTTACCCCCAACTTTTGATAGTTTCTTCAAGTTATTTAGAAATTTTGAGGGGAAATTTCACATTACAATTTTTTTGTGAAATATTGAACTAATTAAGTAAAAATACAGCAAAACTGAGTAAATGTTTCCATAAGATTAGGTAGATTTTTTTTTTGAAAAACAGCACAAAATTTTATAATATTTTTTTTTCAAAATTTTCAAACAAGTCGGAAAAAATATAATCATGTCAAGTGAGGGGGAGTACTTTATTACTTCAAAAAATTTTTAATTTTTTGGTGACGTTATAGTAATTTTTCTTTTATTAATCAAGATATCTCAAGAACCACTTCACCTTTACGTTCAATTTTTTACTGGAAATACTGCATCATATTTGTTACGCTTTAGCGCAAACTGGACATCTCTAGCGTTTCTGGATAGTAGCTTCCAAATTTTTGAAAATGACCTCAGATTTAAAAAAAAATTGAGATCCCTGTATCTTTGCACCTTTAATGATTAGGATATGCAAAACATTACACACACCCAACTTGAGTTGCTTTCCTTGTGGAAAAGATTAATAAATTTCAAAATTTTCAATTTTTTTCATTGTGAAACAACTTTAAGGGGTTCTATTCAAGCCATTCAGTGAGAGGGGTGTAAGCTTACTGATGCTTATTTTAAAGATTTTCAGATGGGAGCTCGTAATAACTTTTTCAGAAGTTATTCACAAAAAACTGAAAAAAGCATAAATTTTTAACCACATTTTTTTATACGTATATCATCACAGTTTTCAAACTACACATAATCCCACTCTTGATTTTTTTTACTGCAGTAGCTCACTTGCATTTGTTACCTTGTGGCATAATCATTTTGTTTCTGTTATATTTTTTTACAAAATTAGAATTTTTTTCCTATTTTTGTCCAAAAATGTCTAAATATATTTTTTTCTTCAATTAATATATTTTTTTTCTGTAAAAATACAATCCTCTGGATTATCACCCCAACCAGTAAGTTGAAGATGCTCTCCCTTTCATTTCAAAATTTTTTGATAAGCTTCTCATAAAAACGCTTTTCAAAAATTACAAATTTCTAATCATGTTTTTTGATATTTATTTTGTCATACCTTACGAATCACTTTATACTCGACAGTATACACCATTTTTCAGAGCAGATAGTAAATTTTTATCGTTAATATTTTTCCCATGAATTTTGAAAGTGTGTGGCAGATTCGGGTGAGAATTAAATTTTGAAAATTACATATCTCAATCCATTTAATTATTTGGGTATGCTAACCATTATACTTGTAAGTCTTACAAGTTGACCTATCTCTAGTATAAGTATGGCGAGGTTAATACGGATAACTGGGTACATATATTATTATTCAATTCATATATACTTAAGCACCTATTTTATTCTAAATCAAAATGCTTTGAATGGAAATGTTGATTATTTTAATGAATTTCTGATTTAACGTAGCGACCGTACGCACCAATTTACATTAAAAAAAAAAACACCTACGTTTTAAAGCAAACAAAAATCAGACCAAAAAGTTGTAAGGTAACAAAAATAAGAAGGATTAAGAAATGATTTGTTCAACTATCAGAAAAATACCTACAGAACATTTTCATTGTTCATTTTTGAAATTTGTGGTAACAAATTTTTCATGGTTTTATAAAACTACGTGTATAGTACCCAGGTTTCAAGACATTAGACGCTACGCTGTGAAAAATAAATAATATTTTAAACGCAAAAATTCAAGTTCTTTCTGTTATCTTACTTTATGCAAAAACGCGATTCTTTTAAACTGTAAAGTTTACAAAAGAAAGAAATACCTCTCACAAAATGGCAAAGTTGAGTCTTGTAAAAATTTATGAAAACAAAATGAACACGCTCCTTTTGTTGCCATTCATATTTTTTTTCACTATTAGGCTTTAATCTTAAAGTATAACCTATTCGCTTCATGATTCTTATGTTATTTACACACCCTCCCAGCTCCTTGTATATCTTCTTTGTTACAGCACAAAAAATGAAAATTGTCTTGTTGGTCTTCACGATGTTAAAAATTCAACCATCTTATTTTCAAATTCAAAAATACTCGATAAAAAATTGCTGTTTGAGTACTTACGTGAAATAAACGTGATTTTTAAGATAAAAAGCCATCCATCTAATAGGGCTTTTTGTTTTTTCAAGTTTCTAGAAAAACTTACGAAAAGCTGGAATTGCCATCATCATCGATACCTATTGAAAAAAATAAGTTTTTCATTTTACAGCTAAGTCAAGCTGTTGTAAGGTACTTTTCTCTTTCAACAAATTCGTGTAAGTTTTTTAATCTTTAATCTCGCAAATAAACCCTGTTATTTGCTTTAGGTGGTACTCTACCTATACATCCTACCTTATAACCTACTTGGTACCTGGCTGACTACCTACTGGTACATAATTACTTGGTGCTGAAATATCTAGGGTGCAATTCATCTTTTTAGATATGTTTCAGCGAATTTCTGTCTTATATTTTATACAATTCCATAATTTTTATTTCGCATGGTTACGACAATCGCTTCGAGATAATTTTTAATTTAAAACGGAAATATTCATTTGTATTTACTTGAGTAGTACGTATACAATTTTTTTTAAAATTGATAACATCTTTTCACGTACGTAGATACCCACCAACAACGAACCAGCACATATCTGAGTAGGTATTAGTTGATATATAATGTATGTTCTAGCGCACTCATGTTTTTCTCGAATTTTCCTTCATTTTTCATCATTCTAAAATATACATATTTTTTAAATGGTTTATTTTACTGGTTTTTAAGAAAATATACACTATTTTTTACTTAATGTTTCATTTAAATAGTTTCAAAAATTTTATTTATTTTGTGTCCATCTTTCTTAAATTCCTATATTTTTTTAAGTTTATTTCCTTTTTTTTCAGAGGATAATATTTTTCTTTAAGTTAATGTAAGTTCTAGCGCACTCAAGCGCACTCAAGGTTTTCTCTATTTTTTACTGAATTTCCCGCACTCCGCAGAATTAAAAAAATCCCTAATTTTCTGAAGTAAATATTTTGTCGTTTTTAGAAGAAAAATAGACCATTTCCTTGTAATTTTTTGTGAAATCAACACATCAAATTTTCAAATGTTTGTATCAATTTTTCATTTATTCCCTACATAATTTGTAAAAATCCACTTTTTACATTTTTCAACCATTATTGGTAACCCAGATTTTTTAACCTCTGATCAAGCAACTTCGGTTGCGTGTAATAAATTTAACAAAGATTCAACATCAATATCTAGATGTATCTAAAGAAATGGGTTGATCAAACTGTACCTGAAAACTTATCTGAGCTGGAAAGAAACTTTTATAATCTATTAAATAATGAACATGTTGATGAAGAGGAATATCATTATGCTAAAGAAATCTGGAAATATTTCAATATAAAAAATACGAAGAAATTTATGATGCTATATAATGCGATAGATGTTCTTTTTATTAACTAATGTCATAGAAATTTTTTGGGAAACTTCATTCAAAATATATAAATTAGATCCACTTTGGTATTACACAAGCCCTGGATTTCCTTGGGATTGTATGCTGAAAATAACTAAACAGAAATTAGAATCATTAACTGATGTGGATATGTTATGGATGTTTGAATGAGCTAAAAGAGGGGGAATCTCTCATTCTTCAAACAGATATGCAAAAGCTAATAATAAATATATGGGAAAGAAATTTGATAATAACAAGGATTCTGTATTTATTCAATATTTGGATGCAAATAATTTATATGGATGGGCTATGTGTAAATATTTACCTTACAGAGGATTTAAATGGAGAAATCCAGAATATTGTAATGAAGAAAGAATTCTAAAAATGAAAGATGATCAGAAAATTGGATATCTTTTTGAAGT
>FIZR01025575.1:0-14830 GCA_900060175.1 Ferrisia virgata | reverse complement strand
TTTTTTTTTTTTTTTTTTTTTTTTTTTTCCACTTTTCCACCTTTCTTTTGGCTGTACCGTATTCGCAAAAAGTAGAAAGTACGTGTACCGGACCCGCACAGCGTTGTCGAGAAAAGATGTTGGCGGTATTGCGATATTATAAATGGGGAACGTGGAATTGCGGCGACTGACGACCGTCGACCGTCGGTGACGTCATCTAGAGGTGTCTTTTTTACGTACATATTCATTTTTACCTACCAACCAACCCCTTCGCAACAGCTCACACTTCGCCAGAAACATCCCCGAAGAGGTATGTAGATGAGATGAGGTGGTTGGTTTTTTTTATTATTAATATTTTTCCACTATATACGAGTGTACGCTGTTGTCGTCGTCGTTTGTTTATTTGCAACGACATGGATGAGGTCGACGACGACGACGACGATGATGTTGATAACTTTGGCGTCGAATGGAGGTGTAGGCTATTGTGAAAATTATTAAGCAGGATGCCACGTACTATATGTGTACGACAAGAGAGTTTTTTTTTTTTTTTTTTTTTTTTTTTTCGTATCAACGCAACGTTTGCCTATATATCTGATGAACTTTTTCCCCATTTTGTTCAACGTATCGTGGAAATAAACTGCCAGCTTTTATTTAATTTAAGTTTTGTCTTCTTTTTTTTCGTTCCTCGAAAGCAAAATGTCTCCAATGGTGAAAATATATAATCACCAGAAATATATTTTCCGAAATTAATTGAAATTCTTGAGCTTATTTTTGATATTTTAATTCGAGTTGTGTAACCTCCGACCTCGAACTTTCTCGACAAGCAGATATTATTATTTGCTCGGTAATTTTAGATCAACCTCATTTGCAGTTTTCTCGCATACATAAAATTTCATTTTTTTTTTGTTGTCGTTAATCTTTGAGAATTTCCTTTCGCCATTTTCAGATTCAAAATGCGAAAAATTAACGTTTCGTGGAAATTTTCGCGATTTTTGAGCTGTAAATTTATATTTTGTAATTTTTTTTAACACCGGAAAGAGGCGTATTGACGTTATTTGCGAATTCTTTTTCTCTGGGGTTTTCATATCTGTTGAGTTGAGAAATGGTGTTTAGAAAGGTTTTTCATCGTTTTACATTTTAAAAGAGTAAAATTGATTTTTTTAAAAGTTTTTTGATCTGTGAAATGGACATTTTGTACGGTTTTATGATTTGATCGTTTTGTTTTGATTTTTTGAGCCTCAAAATGTCATTTATAATTTTTTTTTTATTACTGAAGTCGTTTTTGATATTTTTTTTTTTTTTGGTTTTTCACCATTATGGATTTTTATTTCGAACGGTTGTTTTCATCATTTTAGATTTTATGATTGTTTTACACATTTTTGGAAAATTTATTTGTTTTTTTTTTTAACGTTTTTCAAGTTTCAAAATGACATTAAAAACTTTTTTTTCGTCAATTTACTTGTTTTTTAAATTTTTATACGGTTTTTTGTAATTTTGGATTCGCCAAATGAGATTTTCTAATTATTCTTTTCATCATTTGACACGTTTTTGGATAATTTATTTGATTTTCTTCAGTTGTTTGAGTTGCAAAATGACATTTTAAACAATTTTTTTATCACTATTCGTTTTTTAAATGTTTTTTTTTTTTTCTGAATTTTTGCATTATTTTACTCGTTTTTTTATTTGTACTTGATGAGCTGTAAATTGACATGCAAAATAACTTCTTAATTATTTTATTCGTTTTTTGAATTGTTTTTTTTTTTTTTTTTGGTTTTTGCAATTTACTTTACATGATATTTAAACATATATTTGATTTTATTGCAGTTTTTGCGCTAAAAATGACATTTTGAGTAATTTTTTCATTGTTTTTTTTTCTTTTTTGAAGATTTAAAAAAAAATTTTCCGTTTTTTTCAGCTATAAATTACAATTGAAAATTTTTTTTTCGTCATTTTGTATTTGAAAATGAAAAAATTAATGATTTTTAAAGATTTATTCGTTTGTTTACGCTTGTTGAGCTATAAAATGCCATTTTGAATGATTTTCCTAGCATTTTACACGACTCTACTGTTTTTTCTTTGAAGGGTTTTTCGTTTTCAACGTTCTTTAAGCTGTAAATTCACATTCGAATTCATTTTTTCGTCTTTTTTTACATTCTATTTTTCATTTCAACATTTCATAACGTTACTTTCATGTTAATTTGTACCAGCACGTTATATTTATATCCGTCTGTATATTTGTAAGAGAGTGAGATTGCTTTCTTATCTAAAATCATTGTATCATAGAAACCACTAGAGAAAGGAGAGAGGAAGGTGTGTAACTCGAAAGAGACAAGAAAGTTACTTATAAACCTTTGTTCGAATTAATGAGTTGGCATCACCGTGTTATTTTGGCAGCGAACTTATTATGTGTTTGTGGAAAAACTTTTCTCAACGAGATACACGATTGAGAAAATATCAAAAAATCAATATCTAAAATTGTACGCGTGATGATTTCTTTCGGTTTGCAGATTATTTTTTTGCCCTTTTATGTCTTTAGGTTGATTTTCTACCAGATATTGTCAATGAAAACCAGTCTATAACGGAGTATCGACCTATGGCGAATGGAGGAGGTAGTATTAAGGAAATCCGTGTGAAGGTCCTAGAAAACCACTAAGATCATTTTTAAGCGTGTCAAATATTTATTCCTTTTTCTTTTTTTGTTTATCTCCCCCACCCCGCCCGAAATTAAAAATCATTCGCTCAGCTCGATACCAAACAAAATTGATCGAATTGGGGCAGTAGGCTTGGATTGGTTACGGATTTGACATACATTTTTGAATGGGAATTACCTAGAGTTAATATTCAGTTTTGCCCAAATTTGGCGAAGGAGTGCTGAGGGGTAAAAATGGACAAAATTGTTCGTTTTGAAGCCAATCGATAAAGCGTCAAAAGGTATACAACATGTTCAAAAATGAGCCTCTGTGATCAATTAGGAGAGGAGATTTAGGGAGTTTACTCCTTTTTCACCGTAAAGAAAGACAAGTACCCCCCCCCCACATGAGCTAGGAGGTTGAAATTTGGCATGTATGTTTAGTAAAGGTTTGAAATTTTCAGACACCTTGCCCCCTCCACTCACATTCCCGAAAAAGTGGGTTTTTGATCTTTTTTTCACAACCATTTTTGGCGATGTTGGATAAATCTTATTTTTATTGATTTTTTTCTCCCCGAAACTAAAAATTATTTATTTCGCTCAATACCGATCAAAATGGGTCTAATATAGGCAGTAGGCTTGGATTGGCGACGGGCTTCACATTTTTGAGTGAAAATGACCTTGGCTGAAAATTTAGTCATGTCAAAATTTTATGGGTGGGGAGGGAGGGGGTGAGGGACGAAAACCACAAAACTTGTTTCTTTTTGTGCCAATCAGTGCAGTATCAAAAGTTGTATTATGAATCCAAAAATCATCCTCCAAAGTCAATTAGGAAAGGAGTTGGGGATTTGTCCCTATTTGACCTTAAAAAAAAGACTGTTCCTTCCCTATTTCGCCACCAAATTTTTGTAAGAAGTTGAAATTTGTAATGTAGATTTGGTATAGGTCCGGTATATGCTTTTTGGAGGTTTCAACTTTTCAGACACATCCCCTCAAAAAAAGGATTTTTGATCTGTTTTTACAACCATTTTTGACGACGTTACGTATATCATTTGCTCACCTCGATACCAACCAAAATCAGTCAAATTTAGGCAGTAGGCTTGGATTGGCGACGGATTTGATATTTTTGAGTGAAAATTACTTTGGAAAAAAATTCAATTATGCCGAAATTTTGGAGAAGGGGTGCTGACGGGCAAAAATGAAAAAAATTGTTCATTTTTAAACCGATTGGTAGGAAATTAAAAGTTGTATAACATATCCAAAAATCAGCTTCTCAGGTCGTGTAGGAAAGGAGATAATGCGGGGTTTACCCCTTGTTGGCCTCGAAGCAGCCTATTTTTCTGCGATTTCCCCTTCCAAATTTAGTTATGAAGTTGAAATTCGGTATGTAGACTTGGTAAGGACCACGGATGTATTTTTTGGAAATTTCAGTTTTCAGATCGATTTCAACACCTTACATGCCGTATAAAGTGGTTTTCTAGTAGGTCCCTTTCAAATCGAGCTAGCAAGTTGAAATTTGGCATGTAGATGTGCCTGTGAGATTTTTTAATCTTTCAACCCCCTTGCACCCCCCTCCCCCTCTTCCCCCCAGCTCAAAAAAGTGGTTTTTTGGGAGGGTTCTCTCTTTTATGGAGTTTGTCCCACCCATATCTCCCTTTCAAATTGATCTAGGAAGTTGAAATTTGGCATATAGATGTGGTAAAGATCATAGTTGTGTATTTTCAGGGGTTCGGATGTTCATTTCGATATCTACCTGTACGCCTATCACTACTGAAGAAATATATCCCAATAAGCATTTTTTTTTCATTCCATGAATGGACAATTCCCTCGTCTCCTTTACTTTAGGAAAATCAAGCTCAAAAGGCAACGCACTACGATGCTCCTACCCCCTTCGTATTTTTATATTAATATTTTGAATATTTTAACTGCGTAATTAAGCCGAATTAATACTATATTAATTAATTATTAGTACGAGAACGAAATAACCATTGATAAAATATTATTACAACGAGCTGGAAAGAGAGGTTATTATACCAGCGGGAGGTAATGAAACTATATTACATGGAAAACCGACCATATTAATACGTATAGATTTAATGATAGTTAAGTACTCGAGAATGCAGATGTCATGAATCCCTAGTTCCGTATCCGTATTCGGAGGCTAATTTTAATAACAAAGAAAAAGTAAAGTGGTTGCAAGAGGTAACATGCACCACCAAACAATACGATAAGAGCTCTACGTAGACGTAATATACGTGAAGTAAAACGATACGATGACGGTGACGGCCTATGCTATATGCATTGAAAAGGTGGTACCTTAACCGCATCTTGGCGGTGAATAATGCAAGCTTTTATCCGAGTAATGTATACAAAGAGCTTTTATACATAGTTTACTTACCTATCTAACCCAACTATACCTACAGCTACACGTACACCGAGTACAGTATACGTAGTAATTTCAAGATAATTAATTCTGCGTAAAAATATCGAAGAGCTTTGGTTTAAAAGTGTAGGAAAAATCCGGGTAGGTATACGTAGTACGTCGCGTCGTTCGGTTATTTTAGTAGAATTAACCGCGTAAAGTGGATCCTTCTCTCTGGCCTCTGCCCTCAATGAGAGCTGCAATAAGCGAGCGTGTTGTCTTTGCATCTTGGGGCTAATTGGATTTCTACGAAAGAGTAACTTCAAAGAACACAGTCGAGCTTATAAGCTGTTTGAATGCGCTCTTTATGCAGAGTTTTGTTTTTAGCTCGATATTGGTCGTATGTCTCTGTGTGTGTGTGTGTGCTTTGTTTACTCACCAATGTTTATTCGTATATACGTGCTCGGATGGTGTAGTATGCGAATATGTGGGAAGAAAATATACATGCATAGGTATATACGTGCATCCAGAAGAGGGAGAGATGAAAAGGGTGTGAAATTTAAACCTTTAATTATTATTGGTACCTTATAGCTAACGTGGTCTTCTAATGTGTTACGTTGGTAAGGTATGTACTAGATGAACGAAGCTATGTGTAAGTTAGGTGTATATGTATATGTATATATATATATATAAAGAGAGAGAGAGAGAGCAAGAGAGATAAACATGGGTATCTATATCGATTACGTGAGCTGCTCGTGTACGCGTAATAAGTGCCATCGTATCTCAATATAAATTGATTATTACTGGCAAATTACATATCTACATGCAGCCAACGATGCCGATGCCGTCGCCTGCGGCAGTAAATTTAATATAATTTAAGACCACCTCCTTTGATTTTGAAACCGAAACCGTTTCAATTACGTGCGCTGGTGTAGTTGGTAACCCTGTGTGTTTGCACTTTTCGCCAATATTTTCCATATTGAAACGTATTTTTGCGTGTAACGAACCGAGCAAATTTAATAAAGCATTAACTTCCTCTTCGTCTTGGATCGTGTTTCGTAAAAGCCATTCGTTTCTGGGTTAACGCATCCTCTCGAAACGTCGCCGCACCGCATGTAAAGATAAATTCAGTTGGAAGTTTCGCGTTTATGTTTATCGTAAGGTAAAGTACATAGAAAAGCGTTCTTCGACGTGACGTGACGAGACGAACGGCGGTGAGACGAAGTGCTCACTACATATACATCGAAGAACGAAATTTCCAGTTGCAATCCATTGACAGTTCGTTAACAATTTGGCGTGTATCGAGGAAAACCCAACTCACTCTTCTCTGTCGTATAGCTTCATCGTGTCCCTTTTTCCCCCGCCCCCGCCCCCGCCGCTTGGCTCCTTCTCCCGTTACAGCATTCTACGGTGTCTATTGTGATAGCGAATTTCACAAAAGAACAACTCGCAAGTGTATATATCCTTTTGCTGTGTTAACAATACCGTGTAAGCTTCAATTTGTCGATTACTTGCGATAAAGCAAGTACCGTCTATTCTTGGTTCTTGTCGTCGTCGTCGTCGTCGATATGTACTACAATAGTATACTTTATACTAGAATAACATAATGTAGGAAATTGATCTTTTTCATCGAGAATATCGGTATTTTATTTGTCGCGCGACGAGTAGAGCCGACGACCAGACGAGACAACCAAAACGGCGGAGAGCTTTTTCAACCATGAATTACGTACGTCGACGTATCTCTATCTATAACCTACTAGTCGAGTATTATGTTGAAAAGAACGACTTGATTTTTCGAGTACCCCACAGTTATGCCATCGTCAATTGGTTTTATTCGTAGATGAAAAATACCAGCTACGTGTATACGTTGTATTGGGTTAACATTGACCAGAGCCATGCGTATTAGGTATAGGTATTTTGTTTAAGGAATCGTAGGATTCATTTTGAGAGTCCTTTGTAAGCACTGCATGCCAAAGTACTGGTGTAATAAAACACTACATCTTCAATTAGTTGAAAGAAGTCGTAGAAATGACTCATTCAATAGTTTTAGAATGGGCGACGGATGGAGGGGGAGGGGTAGTGAATAAAGTCAGTTTTGAAGTCCTAAGAGACCACAAAGATCATTTTCGGGCGCTTCAGATATTCATTATTTTTAGTCTTAATTTCTGTCATATTGTTAATGAAAATCAGGCTATTGTAGTCTGGTTGAGGGGGAGGGGGTGAGAGAGGGATACCAACAAAATCTGTTCTAGAGTTCTAGAAAGCCATTAAGACAATTTTTGGCCATGATTTTTATTTTATCTTTTTTTTCCGAACATTAAAATTATTTACTCTGCTTATGAATGGGGATGACCTTGGATCAAAATTCATTTTTGCTCTATTTTGGAGGAAGGGCTGCTGAGGAGCCAAAAATACAAAAATTGTTTTTTTTTTTAGTCCACCGATAGAGAATCCAAAGTTTGAATAACATATCCAAAAATCAACCTCACAAGTCAATTAGGAGGGAAGATATGAGGGTATGTTCCTCCTCTACCTCCTCACTAAAATGAGATAGAAAGTTGAAATTTGGTATGACATTCAGCGGGGGCTATAGATGTACCTTTTATGGGTTCCGACTTTTCAGCTCAATTGCACCCCATCACAGCCCCGGGAATGTGGTTTTTTGGTCAGGTTTTCTAATTTTTTGAGTTTTTTGAGTTTGCTCCTCGCGTAACACCCCTAAAAATAGAACTATGAAGCTGAAATTTGGCGTGCACATTTTTGTAGGAACCCTCGATATACCTTTCGTGGGTCTCGATTTTTCAAACCAATTACACCACCTCACAGCCCTAAATTTATGATTTTTTTTTGTTTTTTTCCCTTATTTCTTGAGTTCTTTACGCGCATAACTCCCCTCCAGATCGAGCCAGGAAGTTGAAATTAGGTATGTACATTCGTTAAGGACTCTAGATCTGCCTGTTGAAGGTTGCGACTTTTTAGCCCCATTGAACCCTTCCTATCCTCAATGGTTATTAGTTTTACGATGATTTTTTTCAATTAATATGATTGTAATACATCACGAAAATCAGACTGAAAAGGCATTTTTTTTTCCATTATTTTTTCCCCCTGAAGACTGAAATCATTTATTCGGCTTGATACCGCCCAAAATCGGCCAAATTTGCAAAATACCCTCAGGTTGGCAGTGAATAATGTATACAGGGTGTTCTCTTCGATAGTACTTCCTTCATACCATAAGAAGGACAACGCAAGTTGGACGTATGTATAATGTTTTGCCTATTACATTCATTGCCGGCACAGTAATATCCAGATCTGAAATTTGATGTCATTTTTAAAAATTTCCAACTTTTTATTTAGAACCGCTTGAGATGTCTGATTTGCGCCGAAGTGTAATTGATGTGGTGTAGTATCTCTAGTAAAAAAAATGAAAGTAAAGCCTAAGTAGCTTGTGAGATATCTTGAGAAAAGTGAGGAAAAAACACTAACATTTTGCAAAAAACTTTCAAATTTTTGCCCTCAACTTTTGAAAAAGCTCTTATAAGTATTCAATTAGAAAATTTCCTTCAAAGTAAAATGGGACGCTCCACCACTTGGCATGATCATATTTTTTTCAAGTTGTTTGGAAATTAAAAAAAAAAAAAAATCATTATAAAATTTTGTACTATTTTCAGAATTTTTTTTTTTGTGCGAAGAACGTAATCTTATTGAAACATTTACCCAGTATTATGTATTTTCTTTGAATTATTTCAATATTTCAGCACAGACAGCTTTTTGGTAAAATTTATATTTCTAATGAAATTTTTTTTTTTAGTCAAGGAAATTGTAACATGAAATTTTTCGTATAAATTTCTAAACAACTTGGAGAATACATAATCATGCCAATTGGTGGGGAGTAACTTATTGCTTCATAAAAAATTTTCCAATTGCATACTTATGACAGGTTTTTCGAAAATTCACGACAAAAATTAGAATTTTTTTTGCAAAATTTTAGTGTTTTTTTTACATTATTTGAGCTATTTCACCAAATACTGAACTTTTATTTTCAATTTTCTTACTGAAAATATTATACAGCATATGCGTTACACTTTGACCCAAACTGGTCATCTCTGACATTTTTGGATAAAAAGTTGAGAAATTTTTGAAAATGTCCTTGGATTTTTATTGGAAAAATTTCAGATCTGTGTATATTTGCCCTTGCATTGATTAAGATAGGTAAAACATTATACATACGTCCAACTTGAGTTGCTCTACTTGTGATATGAAGGAAGTTCTATGAAAGCTAAACACTCTATATATATATATGAGTGAAGATGACCTTGGATCAAAATTCTGTCATGTGTAAATTTTGGAGGGAAGGGGTGCTGAGAGGCAAAGTCGTAAAAATTGTTCGTTTTTGAACGAACCGATCGAGAATCAAGAATGGCCTAACATGTCCAAAAATCAAACCACTATGTAAATTAGAAAGGAGCATATGGCGTGGTTTTTCTTCTTTTTTGGCCTTACAAAAAAGTAGCTCCCTCACTTAACGCCTTTTTAAACTGAGTTTGAGAGCGTAAATTTGAAATTTCAATTGAGACTTTACAGTCCCATTGCATTCTTTGATAGTCCCAAAAAAGTAGTTTTTCGATCGGTTTTTGTATTTTTGTCAAGTTGGCTCTCCAACCATCGACTCAGATGAAGGCCTGAAATTTAAAATGCAAATTTTGTCCGGGTTGCAAATTCAGCTTTCGTGGTTTTCGATCTTTCAACCTATCATAGTTGATTTTTAATTAAGTAGTTCTTACTGAGGTTCCTCATCTTCCCGGACCGATAATTCTGGTGGGATCTGAATTTTATTGTATGGATTCAGAACGATTCTAACTACTGTTTGCCATTTTGGAGTTTAAACTAATCATTCCCCAATTCACTTTAACCCCCTTGAGAACTTCACATAATTTTTTTACGTTTCAAAATTAGACTGAAAAATCATACCGAAGAGATACTTACTTTTTTGTTTTATTTTCAATACTTCTGTATCTTAAATTTTTAATCTATACTTGAATTTTAATATCCCATTAGCCGCTGAATTGGCTTGACGATTCACTTTGATTTTGCCCAGCAAGAAGCCAAATAAATAGTAAATTTTTCAGATTCGGAAAATTATTCTTTTATCGAACAAGTCTGTCGATAACTACAATTCATCTTGCAGTCAATACTAAATTTTGCACGTATTACTCGCTTCACCTTTCAATCACAGAATTAGGTAATATGCTTACGTTGCGTTATATACGAGTGTCAATAATCTTTGATAAAAAATTGAGTAAAAAATCAACACAGCCATGAAAATTTGAATATCAAGCACGGCTTCCCAGCTACTTCTTCTCCTTTTAGCTGAATCATTCGATGGTAAAATATTTAGTGGAAAAAATTGCGGTGAAAAAAATTCCATCCTCTCGAGAATAAAATTTATACGATGAAATCTTGCTTCCAGCACGAGTAAAACATATTCAATATGTCGTCAACCTCGATGAAACGAAAAAAATAGATAAGTAAAAAAAACATCAGAAGAGAAAAAAGGAGCATCTTGTTCCTATCCTATACACAGTATCCTGCTTTAGTATTGTTTTTCTATACTGCAACATTTGGAAAACATTATTAATATTTATACCTGAACGGCAACCGTAATAAATCACGCGTAAAATTTGGTATTCATCGATTCGTGTTTACGTTGTTGGCTCATTTTTCGTGTGCGAGTGTGCGCTCGTTTTCCAAAATACGTCGAAAATATATACTAACTGTATACACAAGTTCGGTCGTCTGTGCGAGTATACATACGATAGGGTTTTAAATTGGTTGCGATGTAGAATAGGGTTGGAGTGGAAAGTTGCAGCAGACGAGATAGAAAAAAAAAATAAATAAATGAAAGAAAAAAAAACCTCGTTCGCGATAGCGAGAAAATTACGTAGATATACTAGAAAAGGTAAATAGGTAAAAGATTAAGCGACGTTAGAAGCGAAACTAAAATCCAAATTTCTTACATAAATAAAATTCAAATTATGGCGCGAAAATTGCCGGTTCACGATGACGTTTAGTGCATCTATTTGCAGTAAAACGACCAGCAGCGTGGTAATCTCGTAAATATACTTTGGAGGAATGGCGAAAAAGGATGATGATTTACGTTGGCAGGAAAGCTAAAAAAGATAAATCTTCTTCGCTTGTCTGCTTCGAAGTAATAGTTATCCTACGTGTATAAGAATGTACATATAACTGATGCCCGAAGCTGAATTCTTTTTACCTGCATCACAATCTTCGACAAATGCTCGCTTTTCATTTATTTTTATTCGTTTCGCCTTTTTCGTTTAGTTATAAAATATATATCTGTAAGTAGAAGTACATATACGATAGCGATGAAAAAAAAACGTACCAATAAAATCTGTTTTCATTTTTACATATTTTCATATAGCGTGGAGCATTTACCAGCGGTATCGTTGTATTACCTTGATGACCCAGCTTGACATTCTGTTCTAAATTATTTTATTACAGTTTTTCAAGTCGAATGTATAAAATTTTCAAAGCAGAGGTTTTTGATTCATTTCTAAAAATATCAAAAAAAAAAAAAAAAACACTTTTGCAACAAAAGTATCTCACGTCAGAATAAAATTGAACGTATCTCAGATCCAATAATGCATTCTCCACAAAAAATACCAGTACACCTAGTCCAAATAAGTTTATCTAAATACGAACAAAAAAAAACATCACTTTTCTGGGCGACTTTTTCAAAATTATTCGGCCAAACCGCAACACTGGAATTACGCTGTCAAGCGATATAAGACGTTAAAAAGAGAGAAAAAGGATTACGGTGAAATTTGCTGCGATGAAATTAAAACGCTATATAAATACGAAAGCTGGCATTTATTTATTTATTTTTTTTTTTTGCTCTTTCCCATCACAAAGGGAGATGTTTAGTACTAGAATAGGCAGGCTTTGTATTCGCGAAACACTCTCTTCTATCGCTTGTCGCTCGTAGAGCTTTTTCTTCTAATGGGGAACTTTCGCGAGTGTATAAATTTTGCAAACTGGCCGAGCTTCAAAATTGACCCAGTTCTCGTTTAAAATAAATTGAAACAATTACGCTTCGTCTAACCTATATTTATTCGCTGATAAACTACGTTTTACTCTTCTCCCGCGTTTCTGTACTTGCGAGTGTAATATACGCGTTTTGTATACATCCAACTACCTTACCTTCTTTACCTACCGAAGCTTACTTTCACCGAATCCACGCATACAGCTATATTTGTAGATGTATTCGACAAACTGACGTTCAATTCGGAAAGATTTTTTATTCAAAGATAGGTAATTAACAATCTCAGTTAAAGTTTAGTATCAAAAATTCAGAGTGAGTCAGTATCAAATTTAATAAGGAGATGGATTAATTTTAAGATCATGTAGTTTGATAAAAGAAACGACGGAATTATGAGAGAAAAATTTTAGAAATGTTTTTGTTTTTCAGAAGAATAAGTAAAGATGAAAAGTAGATACGTGTAATGATTGTTCTGATTCCATAACTAACTTCTGGTCATTGATAGAAGTCTCCTTTCAACATTAATAATAGAGATACCCTACACCAGTGGAACTGAAAAAGCGCTGTTAAGGCAACGTAGCTACAAACTTGCATTCATCATACAAGATCTCAACAAGATTATTGCCTATTCTGCAACATTTCAATAGTGCTATCGCAATAATGCTATTGAAATACTGCAATAGTGCTATTGCAGCATTGCAACGATGATATTGCAATACTGCAACAATGATATTACACCATTGAAATAATAATGCTCACAACCATATTGTTGCAATATTACACCACCACTGTTGCAATATTGTACAAATGACATTATAGAATTGCAATAATATTGCTGTAACAATGCCGTTGCAACATTGTAATAATATTATTGCAACGTGGCATCAATATTGTTGCATTTATCTAGCTGAAATATTAAACCACAATTGATGTAACATTGCAACAATAATGTTGTAAAAATGTTGTGGCTGTAATGCAACAGTGTTATCACAACATTTGAACCATTTTATTGTGAAAATATTTTCTGCAAAAAATAATATTGCAATACTGCAACAATGATATTACACCATTGCAATAATAATACCACAAACATGTTGTTGCAATATTACACCACCAGAAATGACATTATAGCATTGCAGTAATATTGCTGTAACAATGCCATTGCAACATTGCAACAATGATATTGCAGCATTGTTTTCGGAACATTGCAATAATATTATTGCAAAGTGGCATCAATATTGTTGCATTAATGTAGCTGAAATATTAAACCACAGTTGATGTAACATTGCAACAATAATGTTGTAAAAATGTTGTGGCAGTAATGCAACAATGTTATTACAAAATTTGAACCATGTTATTGTGATAGCATTACTGCAAAAATGTTATTGCAATACTGCAACGATGTTGCTGCAATAATACAATGATATTAATGCTACATTTCAACAATATTATTACAACCACATTATTGCAATATTACACCCACATTACTGCAAAATTACACCATCATCGATGCAATATTGCATCAACGACATAACAACATTACAATCATTTCACTGTCGAAAATTTCTATTAAAATACTGCAACAATGTTATTGTGATAATATTACTGCAAAAATGTTATTGCAATATTGCAACAATGTTGTTGCAATAATACAATGATGCTAATGCAACATTTCAACAATATTATTACAACCATCTATAGCAATATTGCAACAATGTTATTGCGATCATGATGTCATAGAATTGTAATTGCAGCAATGCCATTGCAACATTACGCCAACATTGATACAACATTGCCATAACATTATTGCAATATTGCAACAATGTCTATACAATATCATATCAACTTTGATGCAACGTCGCATCAATGCTTCTTCAGTTACAATACCATATTGTAACATTACCTTAATATTGATTCAATAGGGATGCTATAATTTATCAGCATTTGCTGCAAGGAGATCGTATCTTTGCAACATAATTTCAATTCAATACCACAACATGTTGTATAGCCATATAGTTGGCTACGTCATTTTACAGACTCTTCATGTGTATTGCAACACCGCTGTTGGATTAAAATTTAGTAACATAATTTGCCCACATCATAAGCACTATGAGTTCAACACATCATTACACCAAACATCTACTACAATGATGCAACATTGTTTTAAAAAAGTTATCGCAACAATGCTAATTTGTCCTCTGTACCCTATTCTAGAGCCAAACTATTCCCTGTTCAACAACACCCATATTCGACATCCTCCTCACATTAACAAACCTCCCTTTAAATTAATCGAAATCGCAGTCCTCGAAATTTTCACCTCAAACAACGCCATCTTCTCACGCTTCAACTTCGTCAATAGTAACCTCCCTTCCCTCCCTTATGGTTTCACTTCAAACTCGAAAGACTATACATCTTCACGCCAAACCAGCCGTTAAAAACTAATTTCCAGCGTTGGTTTTCGCAACTCAGATGCACACTTCTTCATCAATACGTACATCGCCTCCTTCTTACATTCTAATAAATCAATCACTTCGACGCGACTGCGAAAAAAAGAGAGAAAAAAATCACGTAAATAGGCAAACGAACGCATTAAAGCTTCTAAAACATCAATCGTTTCATTAACCACGGTTGAATTTTTCATCGGCGGTTATAAAAGCCCACGATACGATACGATACGAGAGAGAGCAAATTGCCGACGGCTTAAAAACCTTATGTTTTCATTCGATTGAAATTTATTTATCAACGTCCTTTTTTTTTTTTTTTTTTTTTTTTTTTTCCACTTTTCCACCTTTCTTTTGGCTGT
>FIZR01025574.1:0-16257 GCA_900060175.1 Ferrisia virgata | reverse complement strand
AATAAATAAAAAATACATTTCGATGGGTGTAATAATCGTGTAATTACAAACACCCCCCCCCAAAAAAACAACTTTTTTTGAGCTTTTCCTGTAAACTAAAATGATTTACTCGGCTCGATACCTACCAAAATCACTCAAAGGATACCTACGATTAAGAATAGGTAATTTGGCCCTGATCTCCGGTTTTAAAATGCATCATGAAACATTGTTGGAAGAATTCAAAAAAATACCCCCACCCCCTCCACTACTATAGTGAAAAAACGCCTTTTTCTCATTAAAAAATCGCCTTAAAACGTTTATGCAGTTAAGTTGAAACGAGCCCTAATTGTGCAGAATGGAGGGGCTACACACGAGAATTTTTTCAAAATTTTTCAGCCAACAGGAGAAGAGATATGAACAAAAGAAAATTTCAAATATTTATTGCGCAGAAACCAAAAGAGGTACGTGAAATTTTTTTTCTACAAAATGCGTGTTTTAATGAGTACTTACCCCCAGAATATCATTTTTTACATTTTGAAAGGTGGGTTATGGTAAAAAATTCGAAAAACCTTCCAAAAAACACGTTTTCTCGCGTTTTCTCCTCAACAGTTGACAATACCAGAAAAATGGTCACATAATAAATTATTCCACGTAAAATTTCCTGTATAAAAGTGCGTTTGAAAATTATAATACCGGATTTATTTTTGAAGATATGCGCGTGCAAATATTCGAATCAAGTCTCAAGCTGCAAATTAGTCGACAGTAATGTGTTGAAAATAATCTAAGCATAATTAAATAAAAAAAATGATTTTTTTTCTTTCTTTCTTAACGCCATGTTCTGCAACGGAGGCCAGAAGCATATTGAAGGGATAGTTGTTTAAAGAAGAGGTTCTAGCCCAGTTTTGGTCACAAAGGATAGTAGATTTTGAATTGTTTAAAGATCATAAGACAGGACTTCTTTAGGATTGATTGATGTAAGATATAGGATTCTTTCTCGCTGATACTTGGGACATTCGAAGAGTACATGAGCTATGGAGATTTGGCATTTGTACGTTGAACATAAGAAAGGAGGGTTTTTATTCAAAAGATAAGAATGTGTCGGAAGAGAATGGCCTGAGAGCACTTGCGTAATGATTGCGACGTCTTTTCAACAAATGTTGAAGTTATTTCTTGGAAGTTTTTGATTTTTTTATGTTTCTTAATTTGTTTGAGGAGGGAATTTGTTGACGTTTTTCGTTTCTGTTCTTTACACCGTACACCATAAAAACTACCAGGAACTTTAAACCATGATATGCGCAAAAATTTCCAATTGTTTAAACTATGTAAATGTACGGAAGTACTTTTTTGTTTTTAAATGTACATGAATCAACAACATATACGCAGACTATCAAACAAATCGTTATTTGTTTCATTTACAATTTACTTTTTTTTTTTTTTTTTTTAAACCCTTATTGTTCGAAATTTCATTTCCATTTTTTACGGTTTTTTACGTAGGTGTACTCGTATCAAATGTATTAGAACTTGGATAAAAAACGCAAAAAATGCGAAGCTGTCTGAAAATCATCGTTATTGCCGCGATATTACCGGTGTTAATTTTAATGGTAAGAATTGACCTTTTTTTGTATTTCTTTGAGTTACCAATCAAACCGAAATTCTGGATAAACGTGAATTTCCTAAGCCTAACTAGAACCTAGTTTGTCCCGGGATAAACCAGTTTCAACTAGGTCAAACTAGAACATCTCAAGGCTTGCAGAGTGTTTTAGGAATAACTAGTTTACCCTAACAAAATTAATCCAAACTATGTAGTTTGAACTGCGGATATTTTAGAGGGAGAGGGGGGGAAGCATCACAAGCTATGCTTTTTCAGCCTTGTTTTCCTGACATATCGCAATCATTAGAATTGAAAAAAAGTATCGCGAAACGATGCTTTTTTCCTAATCAGCATTGCAGGTAAGAAGGTTTCAATGGCACTAAAAAAGTTGAAACCGCCAAAAGACACATCAAGGGTCTCTGCAGACGGCACATGCCTAATTTCAACTTCCAAGTTTAATTTGGAGGGGAGTTATGTGGGGTACAAACTCGAAAAATTAGAAAAAACGACCAAAAAATCATATATTTTGGACTGTGAAGGGTTGAAATGGGGCTGAAAAGTCAAGACCCCCAAAAGGCACATCTAGGGCTTCTACTAAATGTACACGCCTAATTAAAACTTCCTAGCTCAATTTGGAGGGGAATTATGCGAGGAACAAACTCAAAAAATTAGAAAAAACTACCAAAAACCCACTTTTTTGGAGCTGCGAGGAGGTGCAACAGAGCTAAAAAGCTGGAATCCGCACTAAAAGTACATACCAAATTTCAACTTCCTAGCTCGCTTTGGTGAGTGTTCTTTGGCCTCGCCTCCTAACGTTGCGTCAATTTATTCACCCTAATATTACTTCCTTCAAAGGAGCAATTCATTGCCCCTTTTGTTATCCCCTCCATATCCAGTTTACAACCCCAATTTAACATTTGCTGGTGTAGGACGAGTATAACAAACCAGCTGGTTATGGGTTTAGTGAGAGAATTTAGAGTGTGGCCAGACCCTCCCATTTATATTGTTCTCTTCGAAGGTGGTTTGAGCAACTTCAATTATTAAGGTTTCGTCAGCTTAAATGAAGAGTAGTCATTCTCTCGGATCTGTATTGAGAGCAGCACTACTCATCAATACCTGCTGGTATTATTATAACAGTGAGGAGATATGGCAGGAGCAGTCCTTTTCCAAGATCTAAAAGGGGGAAAATTACCATATTTACCCTCCTAATTGACTTATGAGGTTGATTTTTGGATATGTTATACAACATTTGATTCTCTATCAATTGGCTTAAAAAGTGGAAATTTTTGCGTTTTTGACCCTTCAGCACCCCCCTCCCCTCAAATTGAGGCGTAATTGAATTTTGACCCAAATTCAACTCCACTCAAATATATCTAATCTGCCGCCAAACTGAGTCGATTGACCGAATTGGAGCGATTTTGGTCGGTATCAAGCGGAGTAAATGATTTTAATGTTTGGGAAAAAAATAAATAAATAAAAATAAATATCTGACATGGCTAAAAATCGTCTCAATGGTCTTCTAGGACCTTAAAATGGCTTTTGTTGATATCCCCCCCCTCTTCATCCACCATTGGTCGACAGACTGTAATACCCTGGTTTTCATTGACAATATGACATAGAAAATGAAGCTAATTAATACATCTTTCATAAATTTTTCTCTCGTAGACGAATCTAGCAGAATGCGGCGCTGATGAAGATTCACCTTCAACTACTCCACCAAATACGCACAAGCCACCTACACCTCCACCTCCACCCCAAGTTCCTCATGGTCAAGATATAGGTTGGTATGGGGAAAACCTATAAATATTCTGATAAACGTATAAATGCAAAATTGTCCAGAAAAAATGTCTCACACTTGTAGTGAAACCGGTAATCTTTTTTAACAATAATATTGTTATAATTAAATATATAATTTTAATAAAAATAAATATTTTTTCAAAATTACTTTCAATTCGTGGAAGCAAAACTAATCCCTTACACAGAATACAAATCGCATTGATTCTACAAAACGATAATGTTTAAAAATCGATAGTCATTCAAACAAGTCCGAAGAATCGGTTGATAAAGAAGCCGTTTTACCAAAGGCATAAAACAATCATCGCAATTTTGTAAAAATTTGATAAAAACGTGTAAAAAGTGCAGAAAATTGATCAAGCACAATGAAGAAACGTTGAAAAATGGTTAAAAATAATCCTAAAAAAAAATCGTTGAAAATCTTTGAAAAATGCAATAAAATTTCGTAAAAAAAAGTAAAAATTGACCTAAAATTCAAAAAAGATGGTTAAAGATAATCGAAAATTACGAAAAATGTTGAAAAATGTATGCAAAATTGATCCAAAATATGAAAAAAATAGTTGAAAATCATCGAAAATTAAGTGAGAATTTGTCAAAAATAAGTAAAAACTGACCAAAAATATAAATGAACCTTTTCTCTACAAAAAAAATCCGGTTGAAAACCATTGAAAATTGAGTAAAAATTTGATAAAAATGGGTATAAAGTGCAGAGAATTGATAAAAATTACGAAGAAATGCTAAATAATTGATGAAAATGGACCAACATTATTAAAAGTTATCGAAAATTCGGTGAAAATTTGACAAAAATGGGTGAAAATTGACCTAAAATTTGAAAAAGTTTGTTTAAAACGATCAAAAATGGGAAAAAATTGCTTAAATGGGTATATAATACGAAAAAATAATTCAAGTCATGAAAAAACGGTAAAAATCTGGCAAAAGTTAACCTAATTTATAAAATAAATCAAAAAAATCTTTAAAAAAAGAAGCAAAAAGTGCAGAAAACTGATATAAAATCATGAAAAAATATTGAAAAATGGATAAAAATTTGTCAAAAATAGGTAAAGATTGACCAATAACATGAAAAAAATCGTCGCAAATCATTGAAAATTCAGTAAACGTTCGATAAAAATAGATGAAATGCGTAGAAATTCGATCAAAAATCATATAAAAATACAGAAAAATATGTGAAAATCGACCTAAATTGTTGAAAATCATCGAAAAATTGTTAAGAATTCAATAAAAATAATGAAAAAAGCGGAAAATTGATACGAAAATTGGTCCAAAATATTAAAAAAAAAAATCTTTCAAAATAAAGTAAAAATTCGATCAAAAATAGTAAAAAAAATTATCAAAAATAATTTGAAAAATGTTGGAGAATGGGTGAAAATTGACCTAGCATGAAAAAAATCATTGAAAATCATCGAAAATTAGGTGAAAATTTGGCAAAAAATGATGAAAATTGGCTTAAAACATAAAAAAATGGTCAAAAACCGTTGTAAATGAAGTAAAAATTTCATAAAAATTGGTAAAAAGTACAGAAAATTGATCAAATATCCTTAAAAAATGTTCAAAATTGGGTACAATTTAAATTTGATTATGAAAATCTTAAAAATTTGTTAATAACTATTGAAAATTGAATAAAAATTTGATAAAAATGGATAAAAAAGTTCGAAAAATTGATGAAAATTGGCCTAAATTATAAGATAAATCGCTAAAAACTATCAAAAATTTGGTACAAATTCGTTAAAAATGGGTTAAAAGTGCGGAAACTGATATAAATTTATGAAAAATTTGTTGAAAATCATAAAAAATCAAGTAAAAGTTTACTTTTAAATAGGTAAAAAGTGCAGAAAATTGTTCAAAAATCATTTTAAAAATGTTGAAAAATGGGTGAAAATTAATCAAAATTATGAAATAATTAAGCAGTTGAAAATCATCGAAAATTGGGTAAAAATCTGTGGCACTTCTCTTCACTACTTTTTCACATTTCATTATTATTATCTTTTTCTTAACTAAATAAAAATTATAAAAGTTTTTGAATAAGCTGATTTCAATTTTACCATAGTCGATCCCCTAAAACCATAATAATCCTCTGTAACCAGAGGAGAGGGGCAGGGACGATGTAAAATCAAAATTTTTGAAAATTTCGCCATAGAAATTGAAATACGAGACTCTAAATACGCTAATTATTGCGTATTTTTCAATAAATATTGCCCCCTTTGAAGTAATTACCAATTACGAGTTTTGGGGGCTGATTAATTGTGAAAAATTCAAAGTAAGTATTCTTGGAGCATCGTTTTGGAACACCGATCACGAAAAATTTCAAACATTTGAATTATTGATAATTTTTTTTTCTCGTTACATCATAAAACTACCAACAACTTTAAACCGTACCACATGAAAAAATCCCACTTGTTTAAACTCACAAAACGTACAAACGTAGGTACATTTTCGTTTTTATACATGCACCAATAACGAATACGCAGACAATTAAATAAATCATTATTTGTTTCATTTTCAATTTAATTTTGTTATTATTTTATTCTTTTAAATGATGATTGTTCGAAATTTCGTCCTATTCATTTAATTCATTTTTTCGCGCACGTGTGTTCGTATCGAACGTTATAAGAACTTGAAACATAAAACGAAAAAAATGTGTACCAGTTTGAGAATCCTCATAATTGCCGCGATGTTATCAGTGTTAATTTTAATAGTAAGAATCGAAATTTTATTTAACATAAGCCTAGGTAGATTACTCGTATAATCGCATTTTTAAAATAAGAAAAAAGTGTACGTTAAAGTTCAAAAATGACTAAATCGCTGAAAATCTATACTGCTTCTCATCGTAATGCTACTCCTCATGAGCTAATTTTAATAAAAACATGGTTTACAAAAATACATGTCAAATTTTCTCAGGTATGTAGAAAAAATGTTGAGCAAATGGTTCCATTCTGAATTTGCCACAGCACAGTGTTTGAAAAGCTCCTACCTTGATCATGTGAAAAAAATGTACTTCGAAGACCAAATAAGTGTTTTCCAACTTGCCAAAATTTATTTTACCAAACTGTGGTACAGCGACGAGTTTTTGTTAAAATTAGCTCGGAAGCATTTGGTAAAAAGTCCAAATAATTGACCGAAAATGTTTTTTCGTGGATCGATAGCGTTGAGCCAAAGTGCTGACGTCAGTCTATCGGCCAATTCGGGGCTTATTTGGTGTATTTTGGAATTTTTTCAAAAGCAAAGTTTACTATTTTAGACTGTTCAACCAAAATAAAGCTTGCTTGTTACACTTTATCAACGTACACGACTTGGTGAAGTGAAGGGCAACAGGCACAAAATTTTTTTAGCCTGATTTTGTACGCCATTATGTCGATGAAAACCAGGCTATTACAGTCAATTGACTGAGGGCGGATGACGGAGGAATATCAACAAAATTCGTTTTCAGACCCCCAGAACACGATTACGATCATTTTTGCCCTTGTCAGTTATTTATTTTTATTTTAATTAATTTTTTTTTTTTCAATCCAAAACTAAAAAAAATTATTTTCTCAGCTCGATACCGACCAAAATCGATCAAATTTGGGGAATAGATTTCGATTGGCGGGCTGTTTGATATTCTGGAGTAGGCATGACCTCGGGGCCCAAGTTTGGGGGAGGGGTGTTGAGGGGCTAAAATCGCAAAAATTATCCCATTTTTGAGACAGTCGATAGACAATCTGAAGTCGTATAATGTATCCAAAAATTAGCCTCTTAGGTCAATTAGAAGGGGGTTTTCTTCTTTTCCTTCTTTTCGATCGTGAAAAATAGCTGTTTCTCCCTCATCTCCCCTCCAAATTGAGCTAGGAAGTTGAAATTTGGTATGTACACTTAGTGGGAGCCATAGATATGCCTTTTACAGGTTTAAACCTTGCAGACCCATTGCTTCTGCTTACAACCCCAAAAATAAGTTTTTTTGATCGGTTTTTCTTGTTTTCTGAATTTTTTCCCCGCACAACTCCCTTCCAAGTTGAGCTTAAATGTTGAAATTTGGAACGTAAATCCAACGTATGTCCTAGTCGTGCCTTTTTTTTTTTTTTTAAATCCCATAAATCTCTATTTCAATAATTTCTCGATTTTTTAAATACCTACAAACGTACTTTTTGCAAGAATTAGTATCTGTCACTTGACTGCATCCCACTTTTTTTTTTTTTTTTTTTAAATTTTTATTATACTGGGCGTGTATAATTTCAAGATTTTTACGCCCAGTGTTGGATAGATTGGGAAGGTAAAAACTTAAATTTGGTGGCTCAGGTTGAGTCTGCTTATTAGTAGGAGGATTTTTTTCATTTCAATTAAAGAATCTGGGATTGTTTGGGAGATTTCAGAGATGTTTAGGGTTTGTCTTGATTCGATCGAAACCTCGTTTGCAGGGTTAAAATTTTCGAAATTATAATGAGGCCTTGACATGGCGGAAAAAACAAAATGGGATTGATATAATTCATAAATTTTAATTTTATAGATGAATATTTCAAAGTGCGACGCCGATGGTTCACCTTCACCTTCCCACACTCCACCATCCGGACACACACCTCCTTCAGGTCACGGTGACAACCATGATCCGAATAATCCAGACAGTTTTGCAAATTGGCACGGGGAGAACGTTTGGATATTCTGATCAACAGACTGTGAAGACGTAGTAGTCGAGAAAAAAATGCCAGTCTTTGATAACTGTCACTTTATGTTGTATGTTTATGTACACGATTATAAAATTTAATATTTTTATACGTAAAATTACTTTTAATCGTTTTTAAAATTTCTCTCAAATCGTTGAAATAAAACCACGAATACGAGGGTTTGGAGGTTGTTCGACGAGAATTTAGTTTTACGTAAAATGCCTAAACGTAGTAGTCCACTTTGATTCTGTACAAAATTATCATTTTTAGAAATTGAAACCTCTTTCGAATAGACAGATCCAGTGAATTTCAAAGCGTCATCGTAGGAAGGAAGCGATCTGTTGATACGAACGCTGTTTGGGAGAAAATTTTGCTATATTTTCGCACTGAATAGAATCGATTCTTGGACTAAGTAAATTATTCTTCGAGTAATTCCATTATGCTGGAGAAGGTTGGATGCTTGAAACATGTAAAATGCATCTGTCTCCTCGTTACGCAGATACGTAATCGAGCCAAAAAGTTAATCAAAATAGACCCCCAACCTCCTTGCCCAAAGAAAAATCACTGGAACCAAAGCAACAAGAAGGTTCATATCAGTATCAAAATGAAAATGTTTAAAGACGCTAATTTCAATCTTATGTAACCATGATCGAGCACCTAAAACCGAAATATGCTCTAAAGAGAAGCGGTTCAAAATCTACAGTTTTGTCTTTGAAGATGATGATCACTTTTTGGAACCTAATAATGGCGAAAAAAATAAGGTAATTCTTATTGAATCGCCATGTTGGAATATTCACGACGAAAAATTTCAAAAATTTGAATTTTCAATTCCCCACCTCGCCCCGCCCGGCTACTTGATCTAATTTGGTTTTAGGAGCCCAACCATTTAACAATTAGTATTGGTGCCTTCAAAAAACGCATATTTTAACAGAAAATATGCAAATATATTGGGGAGGACCAAGGAAATCCGTTTTGGGCTCCTAGCAGACCATATAGACTGTTTTTGGTTAGCTCTGATATTTATTCCTTTTTATTTTATTTTCATCCCCTAACTAAAAATCATTTACTCAGCTCAATACCGACGAAAATCGCTCCAATTCGGTCAATAGGCTCAGTTTGGCGGCGAATTTGATATTTTTGAGCGGCGATAACTTTGGGTCAAAATTCAGTAATGCCCAAATTTGGAAGTAGGGGGTGCTGAAAGACTAAAACGGAAAAAATTATTTCTTTCTAAACCAATCGATAGAGAATCAAAAGTCACATGGCATATCCAAAAATCAGCCTCTTAGATCAATTAGGCGGAGTGATATGGTTTTTCTCCCTTTCTTGACTTAATTTGATATGTAGATTCGATAATAGTCCTAGACAAGCTTTTTAAATATCTCAACTTTTCAGCCCCATTATACCCTCTCACGGTCCCAAAAAAGAAATTTTTCGCTAGGTTTTTTGCATGCTATGAGTTTGCTCCATCCATATCTCCCCTCCAAATTGAGATGGGGGTGTGAAATTTGGTACGTAGATTTAGTAGAGATCCTAGATGGACCTTTTGGGGGTTTTAACTTTTCAGCCTCGCCACCACCCGAAAATGTAGTTATTTAATCGATTTTTCTTATTTTTTAAGTTTGTACTCGTAGTATGCGGAAGTCCCCTCCAAATGAAGGCAGTGGATTGAAATTTGGTACGTAGACTTGGTGGAAACCCTAGAAGTGCAGATCGGGGTTTTTAACTTTTCAGACATATTGCATCCCATTTACATGCCCTCCACGTTTTAGTAATCAGCCTGATTTTCTATGCCATATTGTCAATGAAAACCAGGCCATTACAGCCTATCGGCCAACAGCGGTGGGGAGGGAGGGGGGAGGGATACCAACAAAATCAGTTTTGGGGTCCTGGAAGACCATTCAGACAATTTTTGGCCATGTCAGATATTAATTTTAATTTTTTTATTTTTTTCCCCGAACATTAAAATTATTAACTCTACTCGATACTGACCAAAATCGCTTCAATTCGGACAACTGGCTACGTTTGGCGGCGGATTAAATATATATGAGTGAGGATGACCTTGGGTAAAAGTTCAGCTTTGCCTCATTTTGGGAGAGGGGGTGCAGAGAGGCCAAAAACATAAAAATTGTTCCTTTTAGAGTCAATCGATAGAGAATCTAAAGTTGTATAACATATCAAGAAGTCAACCTGCTAGGTCAATTGGAGGGGAGATATGAGGGTTTTCCCCTCTGTTGGCCTTGATAAAAAGCTGTTCCTCCCCCATCACCCCACCAAAATGTGCTAGAAGCTTGAAATTAATTACGTAAGTTTAGTAGGGACCGTAGTTGTGCCTTTTGAGAATCTAGACTTTTCAGCCCCATTGCACCCCCTCACAGTCATGAATTTGTGGTATTTTGGTCGTTTTTTCGAATTTCTAATGTTTGTTCTTCGCATAACTTCCCTTCAAATGGGGCAAGTAAGTTGAAATTACGTATGCACAGTCAACAAGGACTATAGATAAGCCTATTGAGAATTTCGACTATTTAGCCCCATTGACCCCTTCCCATCCTCAATGCTGATTAGGAATTTCAATTTTCATGATTGTAATATGTGACAAAAATTAAGCTGAAAAAGCAAAATTTGGTATGTAGATTTAGTTTTGATCATAGATGTGCTTTTCATTGGCTTCATCTATTCACTCCACTATCTCTCCATACTCCTACCACTGTTCAAGAAAAAACCATCCCAGAGAAATCTCTACATTGAATTTTTACCATCCCTACGAACTTTCAAAAATGAACTTCATTATTCGAAAATTTAATTCTGTTTTTTTTTTTAACATGTTTTTTCCATCTAACTTAATTTAATTCCATTCGGAGGCAATCAATTGAGAAGGTTCCAAAATTATTTGTAAGCCGGTTCCTAATCTATTTAGTCGTGGTACTGGAAAAGTCTCCATCTTAAATCATTAGAAAATAATATTTTGATTTCGTTTGACAATATGAACAGGAAAATCAGGCTAAAAACTTTAGATTACTTTTTTGAAATCATTATTGAATTGGAAACTGAATAAATAAAAAATGCTAGCAAAGTAACCCTTTATCAAACTTGACCTGATCCTACACATTGCATTTTACTTTGAAATGAAAGGCAAACTTAATTTTCGAAATTTTAGATAAATTATTTAATAATTTTTTCGCCATCGAGTATCCACCTCGTGAAACGCTTTAATGTAACTGGCAACTTTGAAAACATAAAATAACAAAATTTGCAATTGTTCAAATAAATCGATCACATGCATCTAATAATTATTTTACAATAATCAATAACAAATTTGCAGGTCAATAAATTCTCATTCGCTTAATTTTTTACTCTTTTTTATTTCAAATAGTTACGTACTCTCAGACCTTCTCAGTGAATTGTGTTAACAAGTTTTAATTAGTACTTAAAAATTCGAAAACGAAACCATAAGAAAATGCAAGCCACTTTGAAAGTTATCTTGATCGTAACGATATTATCTATCTTCGTGGTAAGTACAAATATTTCTTGAAAAAATTAATAACAATCGCGAAGAACCTCAATTTCAAACGCAATAAAACTCGAAACATTTATATCATCGTATCCTTGAAAAAACTTATTAAATTTTTCAGTGTTCACTTAGTTTAATATTCAGCTATCGAAACTTTTAAAAATATTTCACGCCTGCATTAATATTTCTCTCCTTCAGACGAATATTTCAAAAATCGATGCTGACAGTGTATCGCAAATTCCGCCAGCGCATTATCCGCCGAATCCACATAAGCCTCCTAAAACTCCAAGTGGCAGTCCCAGCAATATTAACAATTATCACGGACATGGCACTTGGATATTTTGACAAGAGTGGACTGTGACGAAATGGTCATTCGTCAATAAACCAGCAGTTATTTTACAACCAGCATAATGATATAATTATTGCCATATAATTTTATACACATTTTTCATTTAAAATGCAAACGTAAAAAAAAAAATCAATACGTAGATATATTTTTAGGATGATTTTGGTTTTAATTTTCGAAAATTAAATTGCAAAAGACGATAGCTAATTTTACTAGCTGTTTAGCATCTACTTACAAAGGAAGCATTTCGCAATAAACTAAACTGAATTGAAAGCATATGCTAATTTGCCAGTAGTGGATAGGTAAGAAGAAATCTTTTTACATTTTTGTCGACTACGTCGCATGTAATGATTAAAAATTTCCGAAAAAATTATATATTACGCTCCAGTGTATACCCCATCCATCTTTACCATTGTTAACCCCCCCCCACCTAAATTACCCACCCCTGGATAAAATTCCAAATAAACCCACGGTTACTCTTTTGCTCCCCTCCAGCGAAATCCAAAGCATGTAAAATTTTTTTGTAAATTCCCTCATGTGTCCATCAGTTTACTACTTATTTTGCAAAAATTTTGAAAAAAATAATCAAACTTGAAAGCTTAGCAAAAATGTTTAGGTTTTTATCAAAATACCGCAATTTTGGGCTTCTGTTCAGTAAAGCGAGGTTCAACAATGCCGGTGTTCCACTCTAAATTGAATAAGCTATCCAAAATATTATTGATGTTTTTGATCGATCTCATGATTATCTCACAAATCAGCTCCAAAGACTAAATTATCAGCTATTGGCAAATTCCTTACATCGAAGTAAAAAAAAAAACTTGTCAGCCAAAATTTCAAATTTTAGCAGGCTCGATAAAGGAAATTAGCCATTCATGGGATAAAAAAAAGATGAGCACTCGGATGTTTTTTCTTCAGTAGTGGTAAGGGTAAAGGTAAATATTAAAATGAATTTATGAAGCTCCGAAAAGGCAAATTTAGGGCAACTACCAAATCTACATACCAAATTTCAACTTCGTAGCTAAATTAGAAGGGGAGATATATGTGGGACAAGCTCAAAAAATAAGAAAAAGCGACCAAAACCCCACTTTTTTGGAGCTGTGAGGGAAAAGACATATCTACGACTCATACTAAATCTGCATGCTAAATTTCACTTCCTAACTCGATTTGGAGTGGAGTTATGCGTAAACAAACTCAAAAAATAACAAAAACGGAATAAAAAACCAGTTTGGGTGGGGGGAGCGGGGGTGCAAAGAACCTGAAATTTGAAACTTCCAAAAAAAGCACATCTATAACCCTTATTAAAACTACTCCCCAAATGTCAACCTCCTAGCTCGATTTGGAGAAGAGATATGCATACGACAAACTCGAAAATAAGAGAAACTGTCTAAAGAACCAATTTTTCGGGGCTATGAGGGGGTACAATGGATCTGAAAAGTCTAATCTCCCGAAATGCGCATCTACGGCCTCTACTAAATTTTTCATATCAAATTTTAACTTCCTAGCTTAATTTAGAAGGATGATAGGACAGAAGAAACCAGTTTTCAAGAGGAGAAACTTCCATATCTCTCCTCCTAATTAGTCTAGGAAGCTGATTTTTGGATATGCTATACAACTTTTGATTCTCGGTCGATTGGCATAAAAAGGACTAACTTTTGCTATTTTTACCCCCTCAGCACACCCACCCCACCCCAAAAATTTGCACATAACTGAATTTTGACCCGCGGTCATTCCCAGTCACTAATTTTTCTCGACATTTCGATTTGAAATCTTAAGATCAATTCGGGGTCAAGCTCAACTGTTGACGGGGTAAATGATGATGACATTTCAACTCAAAATCATAAAATCGATTCGAGGTCGAGGTCAAGGTCAACTGTTGACAGGTCAACTTTCTTTAATTTTCTTTAATATTTCAACTTAGAATCATGAAATCAATCCAGAGCGAAGGTCAACTATTTGCTGATCAAATAATTTTTATCTTCGGGGGAAAAAGTGAAAATAAAAAGAAATAAATGTCTGACATGGTCAAAAATGGTCTCAATAGTCTTCTAGTACTTCAAAACAGATTGCGTTAACACTCCCCTCTCCATCCGCCTTGAGTCGATAGCCTACAATAAGCTGGTTTTCATTGAAAATATGACATAAAAAATCAGGCTAAAAATCCGAAAAAGGAAAATTTTTTTCAATAACTTCTACAAATTGTGAATTATTGAAGTAATTTGGTGGGAGTTACAAAGATCTCAAATTTTTTTACCACTTCTGTTTGACGTAATTTCGAAATTTTTTTCCAAAACCATCCCCATTCCTGCAACTTATGACTACTTCTACGTACCAATTTTCCAATCATTTTAACCTTTACAAACTTCTATCCGCAGAATAAATTAATTCAAAAAATTCAATCACAGATACAAACATACATAAATTTCAGCTCAGCAAAGAATATCCATTCAACATCTTCATCTCCTGATCTGACCTAGTGGCAATTTTCAAATTTCAACAATTATTTGAATTCATTGATCGTATTTACACTATTAGTTGATACCATTAATTTTTTTTTTACACACACGAATCACGAGAAAAAAAAATAACCACGATGTAAATTTTTTTCCCCAGCATAAAATATCCCATTTAATTTTATATTTCATAGAGTGGATCGCGTTGGTATGTTCGTGACGTTGGAAATTTGAATTTTAAAACGACCGCAGAAGATGCACAGTGAAAAAATTATTTTCATCATAGCTATCGTAACGATACTATCCACGTCAATTGTGAGTACCATAACAAACCTGTTACTTTGATTCGGTTTATTTCACGTAGAATATTTTCACACTAAAATACGTAAATTTTAAAATTCTCAATGATTTATTCGTTATCTCCGAATCAAAAAGACAATCATTTATCACTAAGTTATGATTTTTTTCAGATGATTAATGTTTATAAATGCAATGCACTCAATCTCACATCAATTCCTTCCATGCATCAGATACCTGATCCTCCTCCTACTCCTCCTTCTCAAGATAAACCCAAACCTAAACCTAAAGCGAAACCTAAGAAAGATCATAATCCACCTACGGATGATCCCAATGATTACAAAAAATACGAAGGAATAAAATATAAATTCGATGATCCGGATACAGAAGGTCGTTAATAATACTTAATCAGACTATACACTTGTACTCACAGCACAGAAAAAACTATTCACTCATGCTTGTAATTTAAAAAAATAAAATCATTTCAAAATTAAGCATATTTAATCAAAACTAACTTTAAAATTTTCTCTCCAGGTATCGATTGTTTTCTCTTTGAAATATCTTGATGCTTTTTTATCGTACCAAAATTTTACAAAATAAATATTCCAACTCCGGATATCATTCACTTTCACGAGAATAGAAATGCGAATTATTGAAAAAAAAATACATACACGGTAGATTATTCGTCTTCATAAGTTGATTTTTCAACGTAGGGCGAATACAAGAGGATGGTGCTTGTCAACAAAACCCGTTTCGAAGTCATAAAATACGAGTATCATTAAGATAATTTTTAAGCATGCCAAATATTTATTGTGTTTATTTTTTTAATTCACTTTCCCTACCCAACCATTTCCTTTCCTCGATACCGACCAAAATCGTTCAAATCTGTCCAGTAGGCTTGCACTTACCAACACATTAAACAGATAAATGAGTAGGAATAACCAAGAGTCAAAATTCACTAATGTTTAAATTTGGAGAAGGGGCTGTTGAGGAGTAAAAATCAAAAAAATTGTTTGTTTTTGAACCAATAGATGGAGACTGAAATGCATCAATTAGAAGGGGAGATATGAAGGTTTGCTTCCCATAACTCGACCCCGAATAAATTCAGCTAATGGGCTGAAACCTGCCGTTTAGGTGCCTCAGATATCCCTTCAGATGCCCTGCAGTGTATAGAAAGAATAATTTTTTTCGGTCGTTTTACCGGATCTTCCCTCCCTCCCCCGCCCATCAAAGTGTTGTTCATTAAGGGTCTAAATAAACCGCCGAAAGATTTTGAGCCAAAAAAATAATTTTAACCTTGCCCACTTGACCTTCAAATTACAAGGTGGATCAAAAAAAAAGCATACCTTGAATTTTGATCAAATCCACGAAGATAGTTGGCTCTGAGTTGAAACCCCACAATGAAAAATTTGATACTCCTACCTCAAAGAGAGAGGTGAAGGTGTGGGTCTTCATAGTGTGTCATTTTCGAAAAAAAAACAGGTTTTACGTTATTTCTAGCCCTTAAACATGGTGTAGGGATCTCGGTCGCAAAGCTGAAAAATTGCGATTTGAGCTTCTGCACCTCTTTGACCTTTACAGTCTTGATGTGATAATACCTAATACCACCTACCGGGGGGGGGGGGGTGTCTGAAAAT